>PVIJ01002543.1:0-157518 GCA_004024925.1 Scalopus aquaticus | reverse complement strand
TGTCACTGTCACTGTTAGTAATAATGTCAGCTTACTTCAAATCATCTTTATTTGTGGCATGGACAGCTGTGGACAACATCAGGATGTGAAAGATTTGGCAGCTTTCTCATACCTGTGCAAACTGTAAGGGTTTCAAGTTCTCCAAGGTCCTGCTGGGCTGAAACGCACGGCTCCTGCGTCTGTGAGGAGATGTGCCCAGGCTAGTGAGGTGGAAAGCCAGGCTGCCGGACTAGTGACCAGTCAGTGTGGCTATGGAACAAGAGCATTGTGAGATGGATGTGAAATGGATTAGTCATGAAATTCATATTCCTGGCACCCTAAGAGACAGGTCATCGGTTTTCTAGAGCTTTGTGAAAATTTTGAAAAATTCCTTCAGTAGTGCCTCTGTGTAAGCATCCCATGGTATGTTAAGGAAGAATATTCTAGAAACCATAAGTGGTTGAGGGCCTGTTATGTCCCTGGCAGTCTGTTTGATGCTCAGTGATTAAGATAAATTTGACTTGGCCCCTGGTTTCTGTGCAGGCCTGGACACGGGCATAGCAGCGCTAAGTGCCTTGGCTGCATCAGGGAGGGCAAATGTTTATTTAGGCTAAGATGGGGAACAAGGAACAAAAGCCATTTCTAGACACCTAATCTGTGTAGAGGGACCTCTGCAGATGAGGACTTGAAGCTCATGTAATGTGTATAAACTGGCAAAAGCGGGTAGTTCCCTCGTGGGGAACCAACATTTGAACCAAAGATTTTTGGCCAAGGCTCTTGGCCAGACTAGTGCTGGTGGCTGAAAGGCTACAGTTAGTTGTACTGTTGGTGGATACTCTCCCTGCTCACCTGAATCCCTGGTAGTTCTCTCTCAGCATGGTCCTAGAACTCGGGGAGTGCAGTCCTCAGAATTTTCTTTTTGTTGAATTGTACAGAAAAGAAAATGAAATTGGGTGAAGTTGTGCATACATACTCTGAGTGGAGAGAAAAGAAAGGAGGAGGTATCTGAATGGGCTGATAATAATAGTTAAATAATAATTAAATAAAATAATAATAAAATTAAAATTTTATTTTCCTAAGGAAGATCAAGAGCATAAGGTACAGAAAGAACGTCAGGGAGTTTTGTGTGCATGTACATAGAGTTTTGCCTTTCATTTTCTCATTGATTCTCCACTTGAAGTTGTTTTTTTTTTTCTTTAGGTGACCTTTACTGTTTGGCAGAATCAATTAACCTTTGTGATTTATCAGATTATTTGGATACAGAACTAATTAGTTTTTCATGCAAAAAAGTCAAGACCTCAGGGTTGAAACAGATCTGGGGAGCAGGCAAGTGGGTGGGGTAGTGATGTAGAGAGTCAATAGCATCTAGGAATGTCTAAAATATTAATTAGTATCTTACCAGAAATAAGCAATGGTCTCTTCAAATAAGAGCTGAAAAATAAGAAAAAAAAGATATAATTAATTTACAGGCAATAGTGATATGACTTTGTGATAGTAGGAAAGAAAATGGGGAGGGAGAAGTTAATCAGAGAGGAAGGGAGGGAAAGGAGCCAGATTTTACTGAATGCTGGGAAGGCTTGCAGGCCCTGAATGTTAATAGTCCCATTTCACAGATGGGCACACTGAGAATCAGACAATAGCGTTAAGTGTCCTACTGGGAGGGCAAAAGTGAAACTAGAACCCGGGTTCAGTGCTCAAGTCCAAGAAAACAGTTGTCTCTAGTATAGACCATGTTGCTTAGGTGAAAATACCCCATGGAGCTGGTGTTGGGCTACAGTTGCAAGGAGAGGAGGGTACTGCTGTAATTAGGCGACAAGAGGTTGTATCAGTCATGCACAGACCAGTTTTTGGAAGCAGAAGGAGATGGTGATGCTGGAAGTCAAGGAAACTATCTAGATGTGAGAGCATGATCTTGGGGGCCAGGTGGGAATGGGAGAGGTCAGGCTGTGGGACTGGAGGAGGAGTTTGAAGTCAGAATGTCTGTCACCTTGAATTCAGTCATACTTTAAAACTCCCATTTTCCTGCATCAAAGCGAGTAAGCCTCCAGCCTCTGGAAGACGACAGTTCAGTGCTCTAGATTGTAGCCCTCAGCTCTGTTGAGAAGTGGCTTCAGTTTTGCATTTGATGTAGAAGGATCCCAAAGTTTGTGGGCCTCCCTGGTGACACAGCGGTTAAGCGCTGCACTGTGGCGCTGTCGGCAGTGGCGACGTGAGTTCGACGCCGGCCGGGGAGAATCCCACATGGTGTGACAGACCTCTCCTGCCTTGCCCGTTGCCCCCCTCAGCAGTTTATTTCCGTTGATCTGCCTGTTCTGCTCCCAACTCTGTCTCTGGTGAACCCTCTCACCGTCCATGCCTCTGGCCTGTACCCCAGCTTGTAGGCATAAATAAATAAGTCTTTTAAAAAAAAAATCCCAAAGTTTGAGCTATAATAATGGCATTATTGAAATAGTGGCTCAAGAACTGGAGTCTAATTGCAGTGGATTGAATATTCCAAGATCTTTCTGAAAGAGTGCTGTGTCAATATTGATGTAAGGCAGCTGGGAGGTGGACGGGGTCTTAGGAGTAGGAAAAAGGAGCGGATGCACTTGTGAAATGTGGTTGTGAAATGTGTTTGGACTTAGCAGCTCAGTTGTGATGTAAGACCAAGACAGGAAAACCCAGAGCTTATGCTATTAGTTCATAACCTTGACTATACCTTCCAAGTAAGGAGATGGAGAGAGTATTTTATTTAACTTATTTCTTCCAGGGTTATAATTTATTGTTAAGTGAGATTGAAACCAATGTAAGGAGGAGTTTAGTGAATCAATTAAAAATGTGGATACCTTATCTGTACTCACTGGAGTTCTTGCTGTTGTTGCATTATACAAATATGAGATAATAAATCACTTTATAGGGACTCAAAATTAAAGACAAGCAAAAAAGGTAGCCCACAGCAGCTCCACTGTTTGCAATATGTCACATAAATATTTATGATTTAATCTTTCTCTCTCTCCCGTGAGATCCAAAGATGTCCAGTATTTTAATCTTAACAGGTTTCACCTTGTACCGAAATGTTAGGGTTACTCTCTGTCTCCACTAAAACAGAAGGTGAATCATAGTCTGAAATCAGTAAATATCTGAGTATAGGAATGAATGCCTGGATGAACAAATGATATTCTTTCTCAATAGTTATTACTATAGTTTGTAAAGTCGGTACAAATATAGCCCAAAGTAATGAAGTATTTGGCAGGTACCTATAAATTTAATAGAATGTGCAAAAAATACATCTTAGTGGATTTCCTTATTTGTGTCTGTGGCAAATGGACCTTCAGTTGTTTGACAAACATCATTGAAGCATTTACTTTGTGGCAGGGAATGTACTACACATTGGCTATTATCTTCAACTATTTTTGGGAACATAATGTTGATGTGGAAACGTTTCTTGAAACATACCGAAGCCTGTGGCATGTGTAATCTGGTCATTTTATGTTTTGAGAGAAAGTGTCTTTGTTATTTGGGCTGGCTTCAGCTGGGTCATGCCAATCAGGTGCAATCTGAGAACAGACCACAGGAGGGCTCCAGAGAACGAGAAACGAAACAAAACACACCTGCTGGCTGTGGAATAGCACCTGCTCCATTTCTCATCTGTCTGCAGTCCATTTCCACCTCATAGGATAGGGATGGGAACCAGAGACTGGCCTTGCACAGGTGGTGCTCAAAAGCACTGAAGGCTCGCTATTGGTCCAGCCAGAGCACTGTTTCTGGAGAGGAAGCCTCCTGGCTGATTCACAAATCTCTTCAGCTCTTCTCTTGATGCCTTTGATCTAGGCCTCCAGCTCACAGCAGCTCCCCTGATGGTGGAGATGTAAGGGTGTGTTGAAGGAGGGGAAGTCCGGTTTCCAGCTTAACTCATTTCCATGCGCGCCCTGTGCCTAAGCAAAAGGCTCGCCCACGTGGGAAAAGTGAATCCATAATGTAGCTTCAGGACACCAGTGCTGTGTGGATTTCTGGCCTTACACTGGGATTGGAACCTGAAAAGCACCAGCCGTGGACAGCCGTAATGTGCCATCATTAGGCACAACTTGTGCAATCATTGGCAGGTGGTGGCAGATTGTAGGTGACAGTGGTCAATGAAACCTGTTTCTTTTCACTCTGAGGGCTGTGGCTAGACAGATGGGAACATAAACCTCCAGAGCCTGCTCCATCTGGTTCGAGGAGGCCAGGTCCACATTGCGGATTGCCTGCTTGTCAATTCCACACATGCACGCTCAAATTGAGCTTGCTCAAGAGAGAGCTTTCCAGTGTTTCTTCCAAACCAGCTCTTCCCATGTTTCATCCAAAACACCAGGCTAAATAGGCTGGAAATCTGGAAGTAACCCCACATTTTCCCTCCCCCCATCCAATTGGTCACCTAGCTCTGTCTTCTACTCATACCTTTTCTTCATTTCTCTCTTCCATGCAGTAGTTTAAATTCAGAATGATTGGCCTCCTCCTAAATCCGGTGGTCTATCTAGGCTGTCTGTCCTGCTTTTGGTTAAATCCACTCCACATTTTTTTTTAAATTCAACTCTCCAAAAGCTCTCCATTGTTTACAGATTGATGTCCAATTCCTTAGCATTATATAGTCTACTTATTCTTTCCTCGAGTAGCTCTCACTTTGCACCTCACACTCCCTGTAATCTGGTCATTTTATGTTTTGAGAGGTCTCAAACAGAACTGCTGTTCATCTTCCAGCAGTTCTTAATATTTTGTCTGTACTAACCGCTGTCATGTTGTACAGCGTGGTGACTGGGCACATGGCTTCTAGAACTAGACCAGCTACTAGCAAAGTGCAACCCAATGGCCAAATACCACCCCCCACTTCTTTTCATGAATCAGAATTTATTGGGACATAGGAATGAATGGTCCATGCTCGCAATCAAAGATGCCAGACCAGAGTCCATGCTGTATCCTTCCATCTATGTGAAACTGCAAAGCGCAGACTAATCTATCGTGACAGAAGACTGGTCATTGCTTCCCAGAGAGCGGGATAAGAGAGGTTTTGGGGGTTATGGGTATGTTCCTTACCCTGATTGTGCTGATGATGCAGGGTACAGTTTATCACATTCAGTTCACCTCAATTTAAAATAAATATTACAAGGTCCATAAAACAAAAGTAAGCTTTTCTAGACTATCTGACCAATTAGTGGCTATCAGGGAGGGAGGGGAATAAGGGTGAAAAACTGAGTATAAGGAGTCTATTATATGGTGAAGGATGGAATTCGACTTTTGATGGCAAATTTAATACAGTATTGGGCGGGCCGATCTTTAATGATGCACACCTGGAACTTACATAATGTTAAAATGCAATGGTACTTCAATAAAAAATAAAATTCTAATAGAGCTTTATGGATAACATTTAGCATTAGACACTCCCATAGTCTTAGCTGGCCTGAAGAGGCACTTGTGCTGAGTCGAGGTCCATGGAATGTTTTCCCAAAGTCCTGGGTTCCCACTTTGTTCCTTGTTCTAAGAATGCAGTCGGGTCTCAACCTTTTTGTGCCTTTCTACCATCATCAGAGACGTAGGGGGCTACACCTGACCATCTTCAAGTCACTTTCTAAATTTCTAGAGTGCTCCCATCTCCATTGTGCATTCATTCTACAAACATTTTGGGAGTATCCACATTTATTCAGGCAATATGTTGATTATGAGTCTGCTTGTTGATGCCCCTGCTGTTAAACATGCTTCTTTCCCAAGTCTTGCAACTCTCTTAGAACCTGTAGGGCACATCTGAGATAATAGTTTTTTGTCATCACAGAGAAACAGGGCTGCTCAGTGTCTTTGTGCGTTTGGGGATGTCTAGGTAAATTACCCTCTAAATCGCACATTCTGTAATTTAGCCTCCCAAATTCATCTCCTTTTCAAAATTTAATAATGCCAGGATGCTTTTAGTTAGGTTGAGAAACCATACTTTTCAGTAACAAATGCAAGAAAAAATTAGAAAAAGATAGATGTTTTATGAGACTATGCCAGACTTTAGAATGGAAGATAACTCTGGAAAATTCTCTGTCTCAGAGCCTTGTAAATGACACTGGCTTCACACAATGTCTTTAAAGTTGAGTTTCACTTTTACAGAAATCTGCTTAAAGCTGCTTAAAGCTCAGGGGGTACAATGTTCCCTTGACAGGAGACATTACTGGAGTTTCTCCAAAGCTTCACTGCTTAAAAATCCAAATGACCCAAGGCTCGCTTTGCTTAACTTACGGGATGTTTCCTTAGCAACACACCAGCATTGTGACAGTGTTGCAAGGAATATGTTTCCCACATTGGTATAGACTGGAGACTGAAGAAATATGACTACTACAGTCATGTTTAAATGAGCAATTATTATCAATTTCAAGGTGGGCTATTGGAATTGCCATTTTATGAATGAGTGATCATTTATCAATCTACCTGGATTAACCATAAAAGAGCAAATGCAGAAGGGAGTCTGGGCTGGACATGTTACCTGTGTTATCTTATCCCTCACCACCTGATGAAAGTAATTGCTGTTCTTACCCATTTACAGTTTGGAGAGACTGAGGCTGAGAGATAGGGGTCTGCCCAAGGTCACACAGCTGCAATGCATTGGAGCAGTGACCTGGCACCAAGTCTAGCAGGCTCGAATTCAGTGTTCTTTCTCATTTCCCACTGGTTCCCCCTGTTTGTGAGGCATCTGCCCTTGCGGTCTGCTATTCCTTCACTGGCTGTTTTCAGCTCTCCACATCTCTCTGTGGGCAAACACCACTCAAATTTGTGCCATACGTTTTTTTTTCCTAATGGAAGTAACATTGCATTATGCCATTACATAAGTTTCAGAGATGCATCATTAAAGACCAACCTGTATCTCTCTGTCTTTCTACTACATTACACATATATATATATATATATATATATATATATATATATATATATATATATATACACACACACATTAAGTCCTTTTTATCTTTGTTCAAAGTACATATGCCCCTTTTATTTTCTCAATATCTAACAGCTCTCAGAGGTGACACATTTGCTCTTTCCACTTAACATATTCTATGAGTTTTAGTCATCCTGTTTGTTCTGTTGCTATCTACAGCAAGATTGAATAATCTTAAGTAGGTTGCAGTGTTTGTTGTATTATTTAAGATATCTCAACTGTTCTTTTCAGTCTAAGGATTTTTCTTTTACTTTCTATTTTGTAACTTATTGCATCAAGGTCCTTATGATCTACTCCCAACTCTGAGCTCATAAAAATGCCCTCCTCTTTCCTTCCATGTGGAAGTGCTCTCCAGTCTCCAGCCTCTCTCACCTCTGCACGGGCAGAATGTTCTTCCAGCTCTGCACCACCTGGACCACAAGTTCCTGATCTGATTTTAAGAAGCGTTAACTTTGCTTTTGCTAGGGAGTCTTACTTGAACACCTCTATGTTCAAACTCCAAACATAGATCAAAAGGTGCATGTGTGAGCACGTACACACACACACACTCATGCACACACTCACACACACACACACACTGTCCCTGATGTAGAATATGAACAGCACTTAACATACTGTATTTTTACGTGACTAGACTGTGTCCTCATTTGACTCTATGTAACCTTGGGCCAGGGATTGTAAATGTATGTCTCCATTCCTCTCCAATCACAGACCCAAACCCAGAGATACTGCCCAGAGTGGCTCTGGTGTGGATGCCAGCTGAGAGGAGGGGCACGCGTGGTGTGCCTGCCAGCAGGATGGCTTAAGGAACTGGACAGTGATGACCTTAAGAGAGATGATGGAGGAGAGAATGTGTTTGGACTCTAAGAGCAATCTGGGAAATAACTAGAAAAATTAAAATAGAAAAGCAGAGCTGGAGAGAGAAAGGTTGGCAAAAGAGAAATTTAACCAGGGGCTTTGGAATCTGAATTCTTTTTTTTTTTTATTTATACATACAAGCTGGGGTACAAGCCAGAGGCGTGGGGTGGCGAGAGGGTTCACCAGAGACAGAGTGGGGAGTAGAACAGGCAGACTGATGGAAATACACTGCTGAGGGGAGCAGCGGGCGAGGCAGGAGCGGTCTGCTGCACCATGTGGGATTCTCCCCGGCCGGGTGTCGAACTCGTGTTGCCACTGCCGACAGCTCCACAGCGCAGCGCTCAACCGCTGCGCCACTGGGGAGGCCCTGGAATCTGAATTCTTAACATTATTCATAGCTGCTGTTTTCAAGCTTGGAATGTGAGAACCTGGCCTAGGTGGCTTTTAAACAGCCCTGAGAAATCCTAACATTCAAGTTTCAGGGCTGCTCCCTGCATATCCAGGCAGCCCCACTGAGTGAACTGTTCCACCCATCCTGTGTAAAGTACAAACAGGAGTTTAGTTTATCAAAGTGAAAAGAACCCAGATTATTTCCAAAATACATGTTTCTAAGCACTTCCATTTATTCTGTGTTCTGGAGGCATTTTAAAGATAAAAATCTTAAGTGTTTTCTTTTTCCAGAAGAGACTTGCCCTGAGCATTTTGACATATATTGAGATTCCTT
The DNA here is from genome assembly GCA_004024925.1 of Scalopus aquaticus. Classification (NCBI taxonomy): domain Eukaryota; kingdom Metazoa; phylum Chordata; class Mammalia; order Eulipotyphla; family Talpidae; genus Scalopus; species Scalopus aquaticus. The sequence continues at coordinate 149,032 of PVIJ01002543.1, read as the reverse complement.
ATAATCTGTTTTACCCCTGCCATTTTGTCTGTTCCTTATAATCTGTTTTACCCCTGCCATTTTGTCTGTTCCTCTCCACTTTTATTTTGTCTTCTATTTCTTTTTTTGTTTCTTTGTTTATCCAAAAAGAATTTAAAGGCCTGTGCATTGTATATATTGATTTTATCACTTATATTTTTTTTCTGTAGAGCATTTCACTCTGAGGATCAATTTTTGCCTTCTTAGCTGTGCTTGATTCACCTCTTGAATAATAGAAACTGTCATAGTTTTAGGTGTGGTAGATAAGGGGAAAATGGAACCAGCCTGCCCAGATTCAAACCTCATAGCTGTGGGTCATGGACTGAATGGTCTTTGGCCTGGGTTTTCTCTGTTTAGTGAGCCTCTGAATGGGTCCCATGTGTCAGTCAGCTCAGCTCAGTTATGCTGCAGTAACAAAGCTCCCTGCAGTAATAGGCTGGGAGATCAGGCGGCAGAGCTTTATTTCCCACTCACCAGAATATCCGCTGTGGAGATGTTGTAGCTTCTCTTCACTGCCTCTATTTCTGGACCCTGGTTGAAGCAGGGGTCCCAGTATGCCATATCTTGGATTTACGGCAAAGAGGAAAGAGAACTGGCCGAAGTCTAAACACGCTAAGTGACCCAGAGTACTTCTGCTCCCCTTTCCTGGGCTATGAAGCTAGTCCACAAGATGAATGACATAACAAGACAGGAAACAGCTTATAGAAAGGATTAGAAAAAGGGATATTAAGTAAAAAGATTGACAGGAGTGGGGAGCAAATATTGTGAACAAATAATACAACAGTAGGATAACCTTGTGGTATTGAAGTGAATAATAAGTGAGCTAATATAGACACTCAAAATGGTATTCAGTAACTGAAGGCTGGTAAGTTGTATGTACATTTTAGCTATTAAAACACAATACAAGAATAAGAAGAAAAATAAAGTTATTTACTCTTCGATTTTGAGAATCTACTGTGCCTATTAAGGACAGTGTTATTTGAGTTGAGAAAGATGGAGAAGTGAAGGTCTTGGTTGCTGCCTTATAGGATCTGTATTTGATCCTGCATGAAAACTGCACAATGAGCATGAATGACTCAGATTTCCAGATGGACTTGGTGTGTCCTCCCAGCAGGAACCCCGTGCATGCCTCTGTACCTTTCCCTCCCACAAAATTGATGTTCATTTGTCCAACTCTCCCAGTACATGGCGAGCTCCCTGTTTACAGGGAGTGTGTCTTTCATCTCTGCACCCCCAGAAACAACCATCATGCTTTTAGAGTAGGTCCTAAACTTTTCAATTAGACTCATCTTCCTTTATCCAGTCTGAAAGTGGGGTATTGATTTCATCCTCTTCAATACAAAAAGTTTCCTTCTACTTGATACCCTTGGCTTAACCAGGGATTTAAGAGCGTGGGTAAAACAGCAGCTGAAGTTCACATTGATGCTGGGCCAACACTGCTACATAAAGGGAGTAAAGCCAGCCCATGGAATTTAGTCTTGTTTGCCAACATCGCCACTGCACATGCCTTACCCAAGACCACACCTGCTTCATGCAGAAAGAGCATTGAAGTCTTACTTAAAAGGAGACAAATACATTTGATCTCAAATAATCTATATTGGTTGTTGCTTTGGTTTTACTTTTTCCCTCTCTGTGCTTGTCTTGCAAGTTTTATTTTAGTGGGCATCATAAAGAGATCATATGTCTTGTGAGATGGGAGCTATAATTTATCATGTTTTCAAAGCGACATTATTTTAGGAGGGAGAACTTGGAGAACTAGGGCCAGAACACAGTGATCGTTCTGCTAATCCAACCTCCTGCATTCCCTAATTGCACAGACTCAACATGAAGAGGATAAGAGAATCCACTCAGGGACAGGAACATTCTGTGTGGGAACTGTCTCTTATCCACAGTGGGTGATCAGCTAATGCCATTAATCTATTAAGCCTGTACATCTTGTATCATCCCCAAAAGATAAGCTGGAAAAGTGGTTCCTTTCCCATTCTTACCTTAGATTTTGTACCTTCTAATGTGAGAAGGAGGTCCTAAAAACACAGGGATTGATATGGAAATGCTATTTCACAGAACTCTTCATCTTGGGAAACTTTTAAACCCCAGGGACTAAATCTTTGTATCTAAAATAAATCCTCCACCTGGGGCATGGCAATTATTTTGAAGCAGAGCCTGAAGGTCCGTTGGGCACAGAGAGCCTATCTTCTCACTTCTGTCTTGAATCATCCTGAGCTAATTAAGAATCCTGGTAATTGTACCTTTTCCAGCCCTCCCCCCACCCCCCCATGGTCCTGGGTGGGGGGAGTGTCCTCTGATTGCCCTCAGTGACCACTTCCTCACAGCCTCAATAGCTTGTTCAGAATTTGGTAATTTAGAAGCCTAGCCCCAAGTCTGCCCTTGGCACTGCTGGCCACTCGCAGCCCCCTGTCCTCTTCGGCTTCATGGGCTTGGCAGCTACAGAATAAGGGGAAGGCATCTTCCATGGATCAGGAAGCCTGGGTTCCTGATTTAACTTCAGTTTAGTAGTCTTGTGACCTTGGGAAAATTGCATCAGAGACAACTGATACTCCCTGTCTCACGGGCTTGTCATAACGCTTGAGTGACTGTAAGAAATGATCAAACTTTATATAAGTTCATTTTAGTCAAATAAGGGCTTAGGTTGGGTGGTTTACTTAGGAGGGATCATCCAAAGCAGGAGAGGAGAAGCAGAGAGAGTGAGCAATGAAGGAGAAACACCAATATGAGTGTCCATTGCCGAGTTTTCTGCTGAGACATGTGAAGTGGGGAGGGTGGAGGGTTTTGACATGAATATCTCTAAGGATCATCTGCCCCCGGAATAGGAGATTGGGGACATTTATCCAACCAGTCCCCTCCCTCCCATTGTTTGTCAGCTCCCCTGCCTCCTTCCCCCATTACTTTAATATTCTTATGTGTAGCCATGGAAGGAAGGCACCCCTGAATTTAGAGATGATCCGACAGCTGGCCCCACTGAGATGGGGATCATCAGACTGTGGCTGAGCTTTCAATAACTCTGCTGCTGCTATGGCTGAAATATGAGGTCTGTGGAGGGACCAGGATGCAGGCACCAAGAGCATCTGCTGCTGGTGAACACACACGATGATCCATTTCCCCTTTACTTTCATTTCCAATACAAGCTTTCAACTTGGGTTGGCTTTAGTTGTAGGTGTGATGTGTTTGGACAAGACTCTAGTCTTGGGGAAATCAAGTCCTATTTTTCATTAACCCCTCCCCCCATTAAATTTTGTTTTATATTTAGCAGTGTTCTCACATTTCTTCCATGTCCTTTATGAACATGGAGGACCTTACCACCTTCCTTTTCAACCCCCTAGGCTGTGCTTATCTAAGGCAAAACCTTATGAAGCTGTGAGAACAGCTGTGGGATAGTGGAAGGATATTGCAGACACACCCACTGGGGGTTGAGTCCCATCTCTGCAACCTTGAGAGGGTGTGGAGCTTCATTCTACTTCTTTATTTGTAAAGCTGGGGTCAACGATATCAACTTCCTATTACAAAAATAATGAGATTGTGTTGTGGAACAGAGAATCCCTTTTTCATTCCCCTATCAGTTTTCCAGCAGACCATATTGTCTTCTGACTGGGAAAAATATTTAAAAGGAAAAGTGATGAGTTTATTTTATTTATATATGCTGCTTGATGTCTAATTCACTTTCCTTCTCAAATGTAATATGTGACTCTCTTCTGCTCCCCTTCTCTTTATTCCTCCACCTTCAACAGATTTACTCTTTCATTTATTTACCCATTTCTATGTATTTACTTATTAATACACTTGTATGTATTCAATATTATCCTGAACACCTTCCTGAATGGACCCTTCATTCTGTTGCTAAAATACAGTTACTACTTTTTACTCCCCTTCCGTTTCTTCTCTCTCCCTCAACCTATCTCCTCTGTTGTTCTGAGATTTCTCAATTCTGTTTTTTCACTCACTAGATTTTTCCTAACTATGTTGAGTACTTTCTGGGTGTAAAGTAACTCTGCTTAGTTGTTGGGAATCACAAAGGTAACATGTTCTCTCTCAAATGGCATAGATGTATAGGGCATGGATATAAAAAAATATTTAATGCAAGGGGTCAACTAATGATTTACAAAATGAAACTGCTGCTGACTTACAGGGACGTGTACATGCCCAGCTTGCAGGTCAGAGAAGGCCAAGGAGAGATAGCACAGGTAGAAAAGCTATGAAGGTGTGGGCCTCCCTGGTGGCGCAACAGGTTAGCACAGTGCTGTGAAGCTGTCCATAGCTGTAGCGCAAGTTTGAAGCCTGGCATGGGAGATTTCCACATGGCACAGCAGACCTCTCCTGCCTTGCCCACTGCTCCCATTAGCAGTGTATTTTGGTTAATCTGCCTGTTCTGCTCCCCACTCTGTCTCTGGTGAACCCTCTCACCGCCCCACACCTCTGGCCTGCACCCCAGCTTGTATGCATAAATAAATATTTTTTTTTAAAAAGTTATGAAGGTATATTAAAGAAGACTAGTGAATGATCTTATGCCTTCCTTAATTCTTATTTAAAGCAGAATGTTAAGTAGGCATTTTAATTCATAGCTGAACTTTTTTTTTAATTCTGTGCTGTAGGACAAAAGGGACAGTTCACAAATGAGCACAATTGGGAATTTGTTCAGAGTATGCCAGGGGAGCAGATTCTAGTGAACGTCCTGGTTAAAATCTTCTTATCCCCAATCTCTGCCAGCTTCCAATCTGCCTTCAGTACTAGACAAAAGGTCACTTAGTCAATAAGACCCTAAGGCATTTTAAATCATGAGAGGAAGACTAATTTGTATTAATTATAGCATGCCATTGTCGGGAAGAGTATTAGTATATTTAGAAAGTTATTCAAAAAAAAAGAGCAGAATCAATATCCATAGACACAGCTTTCTGCCTATCCTTGAGCAAAGTGCACTCATCTCTTGAAATGTGGCTTCATGGGCCGAAATTATTACAAGACATCTTAAGACTGTCCTCAACCGTGACTCCTAAACCATGCTGTAAATTTATAACAAAGTAGAAATTTGGCTGTAAATTGGGGCATGATTCTTTCCTATCTTTTGTGGAGTCATTTGTTACTATGGAGTTGTATCTGCTATGACTTATTCCATTTCATACTTGGCATGCTCCATTCCCCTAGTCCAGAGGATCAACTTCATTCTATTCAGGCATCAGAATTTACTCCCAGGCGTGGGCCGGAACACATTCCTGAAAGCAGGCAGAAAAAAAAGAAAGCATGGGAGGGAAGAGGAGGAGGAAGGGAGCTACAGAGGGAAGAAGGAGGCAAAAAGACAGGAAAGAGGGAATGGGTGAGAAGGGAGAGGAAGGAGAGCATGGGGGGGGGAGGGAAGGGGGAGAAGGGGAGGAGAGGGGAGAGGAAGATAGCAAGAACCCAGTAATGTTGCATCATTAGTAGGCAGTGGTGCCCTAAGGTGCAAATTAACACTGTACTAAGAAAATCATGCAAGCCGCGAACTTTGATTCACACATCTCAGCAGTAGGAAGCTGCCGGGCGTTTGTAGCAAGCATGGCTGATGCTAAGGAGGGAAGATGAAAACAGAAGTAAGCGCCGCTGACTAAGGCTCAGTCACATCTCACTTTCTCTGGGATTGCTCCCCTTCTTAGTCCAGGGTCAGCAGACCAAGGAGTCACCGTTAATGCCTCAGCTGTTTACTCCCACTCAGTCCCTTTGACACCACCTCTAAAAGGCATCTTCCTCTCACCAGTGGCACTTCTGGTGCACCTCCTTAGTCCAAGTCACGTTCACTTCCTGCCTTTACGGCTTTCTAGTACATCTACTTGTTTCCATAATTGGCCCCTTTTTGTCCATTCCACCCTAGCAACCAAGGTGATTTCTAAAACTTTAGTTAGATCATCATATAGTTTAATTAATTAACTTAGGCCATAGGGGTTAATTAATACCTCTCAGTGGCTTCCAGTTGCATTCGGATCCACGTTCAGGTGTCCTGTTATCTAGGACTGCCCAGCCACCTTTTCCCTGACTACCCTACCTTCCTTAATAGGCTCCTTTTTGTTCCTCCTCCACACCAGTCTCCTGGGTTTTTGCTACAACTGCCCCAATTGCCTCCGACATTGACATGCTTAACTCTTTCACAGATAAATTCCTCCTCTAAGAAGCTTTCTCTGACTCTCTGACTTACTAGCTTGCTACCCAACCAGAATTTCAGGGTAAGAGGAGAGAAGTCACTTCATTTCTGGAACATTCTATAAAGCAGATGATCCTCTGTTCCCAGTCCTCACTGCATGTACTTTTCATCATAGTATCCTGTTTTATTTTCTTCATCAAACTCAACCCTATCTGCAATTATCTCATATACTTTAATTTGTGTGTTTTCCTTCATCTTCCCCCCTCCACCCCAGACTGGACTGTAAGCTCTGTGAGGGCAGGTCCTGTTTATCTTTTCATCCTGCACTCTAAGATCCCATGCCAGTGATCAACGAACGTGTGCTGTATGTGTGGCTGCAGTCCCTGTAATACTCCACCAGGGGCAGTGACAGTGAAGTGGGGAAGGATGAGACCTAGAGGACAGGAGGCCATCCACCATGCACAGTTGAATGTGTTGTAGGTGGCAGGCTCAATGCTACAAATACTTATTCAAGCCCTAGAAATATTGGTGCTGTTTTCAGTGGGTTTTAACTAGAAGCAGGGTGTCCAGGAAGGTGCCTGTGCTCAGGTTGAATAACTGGGCCTGTTACCTGTCTTGCACACCTTTTTGACAGATTTCTTAGTAAGAAGATTCCTTGTTTTCACATTTATTGTTGGAAGTCCAACAGCTCTTCCTGAGAATTGAGGGCTCTGGTAAAAATGAAATGATCAATTTGAGGTGTTTTGCCTAACTGGCTCTACAAGTAAATTGATTGAAAAGTTTTTTTTTTTTCATTTTTTTTTTGAGTAGTTGGCATTTTTTTTAAAGATTTATTTATTTATGCATACAAGCTGGGGTACCGACCAGAGGCGTAGGGCGGTGAGAGGGTTCACCAGAGACATAGTGGGGAGCAGAACAGGCGGATCTACTTAAGTACACTGCTGAGGGGAGCAGCGGGCGAGACAGGAGAGGTCTGCCGCGCCATGTGCAAACCTCTTGGGCCGGGCATTGAACTCATTGAATGCGTTACCACTGCCAACAGCTCCACAGCACAGCTCCCAACTGCTGCACCACCGGGGAGGCCTTGAAATGTTTATTTCAATGAAAATAAATGCTTTAAAAATAGAAGTTTATAGGTCCTCCCTGGTGGCACAACAGGTTAAGTAAGTTTCCACCTATGTAGCTATCAGCAGCCAATGCAGCAAGAATTGGATTCCCAGCCAGGGAGATTCCCACATGGCGCAGCAGACCTCTCCTGCCTCGCCTGCTGTCTCCTCAGCAGTGTATTTCAATAGATCTGCCTGCTCTGATCCTCACTCTGTCTCTGGTGAATCCTCTCTCCCCCGCCCCCCACACACCTCTGGCCTACACCCCAGTTCTTGTATGCATAAATAAATAAATCTTTTTTAAAAATAGAAGCTTATCAGGACAAGAGAAAATACCTCTCACTCTGCGGTAGATTGTCAACTCAAGGTAAACAACCAGATAATGAAATAATTTTTGGACAGGAAATAAAATGCTGCTTTCCCAGATCTCTGCCATCTACCTTACCCATCAGTTTCATTCTCCCTTCTCCTCATACCTGTTTCACTTGCCTAACCTCCTGTCTCTGGGAAGGAAGACTGATAAAAGACACGGTGCTATAGGCTTGTTAAAATGCTTGTCATACTCAGATTAGCCTAACCTGAGGTGCTGGTGGAAGTGAAGGTAAGTTTCCTCTTTTCAAATATATTTGGTGTTCTTTAAACTTAACACAGTTGATTATTTTGAGTAGTTATGTGTCATATCATCTAAATGTATCAACACATGTCTTTCACTAGACCTTTCTAAGACACTGAACTTCCTATTTTTATGTGTTGCAAGGATTTTGATTTATGTGACATGATTCCAAGGGAAATCACGTTATTACTCCTTTCCCCTTCTTACACAAATAGAAAACCATTCCAGTAAGCTTAAGTGACTAGAATGCAGATATTGTCCCTTACTACCTACCCATCTACCCCAAATAAAAAAAGTTTGTGTCACCCACCCATGTTTTGGAAACAGCACTTGGTGCAGATGGAAGGAATATCTACTCCCTGTATATGAGCAAAACCATATGGTTTGGTTGTTTTGGTCAGGCTGCAGAAATACATAGACATACTGATATGTTGGGGGCCTCTCTTTTAGTTGTGGGGTGATATTGCTCCTGGGGGGAATAACCCATTCTTATAATATGAATGTCTGGTAGAAAAAAAGTAAGTTCAAAATAATTAAAATCCAAAACCCACCTGTGAGGGTATGTACCTTTAATAATGCTCAAATATAGATTTTTCCCCCCACACATACACATCACTTCCCTATCTGCAGAAGAGGCAAAAAGCTGCTAATATCTGTCATCTTCCTCCAAGCCATCAGCAATGATTTTTCTCTCAAAGACTCTTGTTTTCTTATTTTTTCTTTTCGATTTCATTATTAGTTCTGAAAGAAATAGAATGTCCGTAGGATTACTGTAGGAGAGATCAAGAAATCCAAGGAACCCCTGTCCTCCCTCTGCTGTTTCACTCTCTATCTTTATAAGTCAGAGAGTTAGATCCTCTTCTGTGCGATGAGGGCTTGATCTAGAAAGGACATTTGGGTGGTATCTTCCAAAGGTTTCATTAAAAGCCCTGTCTGTAGTAATAAGCAACTTGCTGTTCCACTTCTCCAGACTTGTGCATCTCAGAAATTCCATCTGTGATGTTGGCTCTTTACCCCAGTCTTGGGTGTCAATGCCTGGAAAATTCAACTACAGGGTGTCAGATAATTTCTTTTTTGTATTTAGAGCAAATGTGATGATCTAATCAGCCTTCAGGTAATTGAAGGGCTGTTTTGTGACCAATAATTATTACTTAAACTATGAAAGAAACATGCACCTGAGATACCTATATCCAATATGTATACCTAACTGCAGGTCATATTTTTTATAGCTACTGAAAAGAAAATGGACAATGCAGGAAAATTGATGACTTTGAGAGTTTTATTTTTAAGTTCCCACCAGTCCCATTTTAAATTCCAAGTTAAAAAATGAGTTTGTCCGTCTTCTTTTCTGGACGACTCTACATAGAGCAAAAATGTTGTTCATTATTTTGCTCTTGCTGCTTCACTGTTTTTCTGCTTGGGTCTGCCAGGAAATTTGCCCTAGGCTACATCCTCATGCTTGAAAACCTAAGAGTTTGTTTCAACTTTCAACTTCAGTCTACATCTTGCATCACTTATCAGACCTCACTTGTGCTTATGCTTAGACTGCAGATTAGATTTGCTCTTCCTATCTATTTGCCTACATTTCCAGCTGAGTTTAAACATCACTTTCTCTCTAGTAGGATGAATTGACCTTTTGGCTTGATTAAAGATAAATGCCATTGACTCTCCACTTTGGGAGTCTGTAAGTTTTTTAGAAGCTCACTTAGATTTTTATATTTGTTGCTTAAAAATGAATCTTCACTAATACTCCTTCCCTGTCAGTTTACTAGACAGATGTGAATCTTTTTTCTTCCTACTCTTAGAGTAGTGAGACATAAAGGGGCTGGAGGTTTCAAATGTAGCCAGGCAGTAGGGCGTCAGAAGTTTCAGTTATTTTCTTCACATTGCTGGTCCTAGACTTTCCTACTAAATTTTTAGTGTCAAATGGATAGTGAAATACCTTGGTTTGAATTTGTCCGTGGTGGGCATTTTAAGGACACAGGAAGAACTGCAGCATCTGCAAGATTTTAATAGCATTTAAAACACAGGCCTGGGCCTCCCCGGGGGTGCAGGAGTTAAAGTTTCCCTGCTATCAAGGCATGGCACCCACTTCCAGCATGAGTTCGATCCCTGGCCAGGGAGCTGACCCACATGGCACAGCAGACTTCTCCTATCTTTCCTGCTGTTTCCCTCAGCAGTGTATTTCAGTAGATCCACCTGTTCTGCTCCCCACTCTGGTGAGTCCTCTCACTACCCCACACTCTGGCCTATACCCCCGTTCTTGTATGCATAAAAAAAAAAAAGAAAAAAGAAAAACAGACCTAAGGCAAACTGATAGGCAAACCCTGTGGCTAGTCAGACGGGGATATAACAAAGTCCTAAAACTGTGTTTGTGTTAGTATCTCTCCCCTTAGCTTATCCCCAGTCATGAGAATGAAGTGACATGCAAAAATTGCCTGAAGGGCAGATGGCCTCCGTAGGAGATGCTTTAAGCTTCCTGTGCTTTTAACAGGTCTGTCTCCATAGCCAGTATTTTCCACATTTTCTTTACTGTTTCCTTTCTTTTGGAATATTTTCATGTAGAATAAAGTGGATAAAAGCATAAAAAAGTGAAAGCAGATTTGTTTCTTCTGAGAACATTTGTTCTTGCTTCAAAGTACCCACATGGTGCAGTCCCTTTCCTCTTCTGCCAGCAGTTTGTTGTGGAGGCCACTATTCCATCAATCTTAGAACTGAACTTAATGAAATAGTGCACTGTGCTACCTAATGGGTTGCAGTGTAGGAAAATTCCCATTATATGTGGTCATGTTAGATAATATTAAAGTCAGGCATACTCATACAGTAAGAGAAGCTAAGATTGAGTGTGAAATGGTTTATTATGGAATTGTTTCCCCCCAAGATTCACTGACCTTATGGTATCATAATTGAATTTTGGGTTATTAGTTCCATTCTAAGTTTCTTCACCAAATTCTCTGGGTTCTTGTTCAACTGGGGTTCCATTTGGGGTGTAGGTACATTTTGAAATTTTTAAAATACAAATTACTTGCCACATATATATAGATATACGGAAAGATAGATAGATGTAGCTATGTATATGTATGTGTGTGTACATATATATATATATATATATATATATATATAAACAGTCCTCTTCAAAAATCTGTTTTTCAAAAAGAAAAGTCCCCCAAACTTCAAGTACTATCATAATTCATATAACTAGCATTGAATAGGAACAGTAATAATTCAGATTTAAAGGTTACAGTTTAAAATCACATACTTTAAAGTGTCTCTACCCAGGTGATACTTTTTTTAAATTTTCTTCCCTAACAGTTTATAATACCTTCATTTTGGGGGAAGGAAGGGGGTGCAGGACAGTAGATAGTGAAAACTCCACAATAATGCTTTCAAATTTACTTAAATAAAAATGTATTGACCTTAATCGGTGATTTCCAGAGAAATAAAGACCTATGCAGACATCAATTATTCATTAGATGAGCATTAAAGAATAGGTTCCTGTAAGGTAGAACCATGTGTATGATCTGAAATATTTCAGATGTATAATATCCATAGAGATGCACTGGGCAGGTATATGTGTTCATCCCTTTTTCCAACTTATTTCCAAAGATAGGATTTTTCCTATATCAATTGACTACTGTAGGAAGATTTCAGCAGTATCTTTTTGCATGGACTCAGCTACTCACATAGAGAACAAACTTGCTCTAAGTCTCCTGGTTCTGTGCAGTCTTCTTTGTTTTTTAATTTTAAATCTCAGCTCAGTGGTGAGTGAAACATGGTGTTTCCCCCCACGACTGGGCAAATTGTTTTAATGCTTCAGTGTCTGTCTTGCCAACTTTTGCCCTTAAATATTCTAATTTCATGTTGCACCAGATCCTTCCTGGAATGCACTTTAACATCATCTTGAATATCTTAAGCAGGGATCTTTTGAGATGACTCGGTTTATTCCTTTACTGGGTGTTCCTTTCTACAGAATATTCTTTTGATCTAAAAAGATTCAATTTTTGAATTTTCTATTATTCCATTTTTTATGTCTTTGGTCTTTTTGGAGGATGATGAATAATGAGATAATCTGAAACCCCTCACATTCCCTTCAGGAGCATTATTTAGAATGGTAATCCTTGACATTTTTATTATTATTGTGATGATTACTGTTGTGATTTCTATGGTCACTGAGTTCTGATAGGACCAAAGGTTAATGATGTACCAGGCTAAGAGCATATATTACACTACTCTCTTCTCATCCATTGGTGGATACTCTCCAAAAGTCAGACTGGTGTATTGTGCATACATGACTAAAAGATTCTCGAGAATGTTTGATGAATTTCCCATATTTTCAAGAAATTCATCTAAAATCTAAGACTTGGGCAAACAAAATGATAGCTGAGGTCTGTATCCTGTAAATGTCTTCACATACTACCATTGGCGTTTTAAAATCAGGTACCTATAGATAAAGGAGGACACTTAACTTCTTTCCCTATGTTGTTATTGTCCCTTATATTGGAGTTGAGCCTTTGGCATTGGGAACTCTTATGGAGGATCCTTTTGGAACAGTGACACTAGGATGGGCTTTGGGGGGCGGGAGGGCGGAACAATTCCTTGAATGCTACTGGGTCATGTGTGCCATGTGGCTTTGACAACTCTAATGCCAAGAGTACAGCTCTCGGAACTGAGTCTAACTTGGACACTTACCGTCGCCCTTAGGCAAAGGACCTGAGACCCTGTATGCGGGGCAGAAGCTCAACGACAACGAGTGGCACACCGTTCGGGTGGTGCGGAGAGGAAAGAGCCTTAAGTTAACTGTGGACGATGATGTGGCTGAGGGTAAGTACCTCCACAGAGACTTCGTTTTCTCGTTGCTCTCGTGTCCGTTGGGTCATTCAGTAATCAGAGGGCTTCTGCCAACCTTTATTTTGCTCGATAGAATCACATGTCCTGTTCAGGTAGGCCAAGAAGCTCTTCCTCTATGTTTTCATTGATCTGTGTTGTGGGATTTACCCTCTCCTGCGATGAAATGTTGATGGGTCTTCTCCTTAGGCAGAGAGGATGTGAATAGCTGCAGGGAGAATGTGAACAGTTGTAGGGAGGATGTGAACAGCTGTAGGTTGCAGGTCCTTCTATTGTTGTTATCCACAAATAACTTGTCAATCATCCTCCCAAGTACCAGTCCCTACCCACAGTGAGTCATTCTCTGGTAGAGGAAGATGAATCAACCAGAAATTCAGAACATTTAGATCAAAGTAAGTACCTTGGTCAGTGTGTGACACTTACAAAGTGCTGAATAATTAATCATTTACTTAATCATTATTTATTGAGTACCTACTCTGCACCAAGCACTGCTCTAGAGGACATTGGGAACATGGTTGTGAACAAGTACGCAAGTCCTTGGATAGTGGAATTGATAGTCTTAGGAGGGCAGTGAATACATGAATAAATCCACTCATAGGTAAAGGAACAGTCAAAACCTTACACAAGCACTAAGTATTTCTTGAGCCTGTCACATGTCAATGGTGTGTGAGGGATTGTAGAAGATACTAAGAAAACATGAGAGATTACCAGTTACATCATATAACAAACCAATCTAGATAAGACAAGGATTATAGTGAGGCTCTGATTTGGGTGGATAAGATGAGAAAACCGGAATTTTTAATCAGAGGAGGACATTATCAGTTTGGGCTGTAGAAAGCTGGAATGGTGTATGAAGGTAGATGTCCAGACAGAATTTGATGAGTGTAATTAATGAGGTCAAGAGTGAAAGCCAGAGGGCTCCAAGTGCATCTAACACACTGCCTCCCTGAAGTCTACACTCGCTAAGATTGCAGAGCAGACGCTGATCTGTTGTGCACAATTCTTGTCCATGTGGGAACAGCGGACTTGGGGGGTACTGCCTGGAACACTGTGGGCATCAGGACCGTGGGCCCTGATGTTAATGCTCTGTGTGGGGTTTAGAAAGTCACTTACCATGTCTGGACCTTGTCAAATGAAGTCAGTGTCCTGAGCCATCTCTGCATTTTTTTCCATGAGCAAGACAGGCTCAAGTCAGGAGTCCTGGGGTTTTATACAACTATTGCCCCTAACGTGCTTCCTGCCTTTAGAGCAGCTCTACTAAACCTCTTTATTCTCATTTTTATACTTGAATTCTATTATTGCTAAGACTCTTTCCAGCATAAAGCTTCTGCAGTTTTGGCTCAAGTAATTTTATATTCAGGAGCCTGAACTTCTATTCCTCTAGAATAAGGAATGATAGTGCCCTGTGTACATATATGTACAGGTGTGTGTGTGTGTGTGTAGAAAGAAAGTGAGAGGGCCTCCCTGGTGGCGCAGTGGTTAAGCGCTGTGCTGTGGAGCTGTCGACAGCGGCGACGCAAGTTTGATGCCGGGCCAGGGAGATTCCCACATGGCGAGGCAGATCTCTCCTGCCCCACCCGCTGCTCCCCTCAGCAGTGTGTTTCTGATCTGCCTGTGCTGCTCCCCACTCTGTCTCTGGTGAACCCTCTCACCGCCCCATGCCTCTGGCCTGTACCCCAGCTTGTATGCATAAATAAATATATCTTTAAAAAAAAAAAAAAGAAAGTGAGAGAGTGAGCAAAATTGAATCTGTGCTAGAGGAAGAGAAGTTGGCATTAGATACTGGGTTAACTGTCTTAAATATATGAGTTCCTTAAATTTTCCATATTTCCCCATTGCCTTGCAAGGTAAGTATTCTTATTGTCATTTACAGAGGGGGACATGAAATTTAAAGGAATTGTGTCATTAAGCTCCAAATTCGTGTTTGACTGATTTCAACACAAGGGACTGCTTGTTGGATTTCCCAGTCCATCCTGAGAAAATGATTTGTCTTAAAATATGGGGAAAATATAATGGAATGGATTGGGAAGGGGAGGATACATTTCGGTAGGTAGACTACATCACCACCATCCCGCTACTCAGTGGATCAAACAGAACCACAACTATCTGATATCCTCCAAAATTGTAAATAGGTATAATTTAGCCTCATGTAATGAATGTAAGCAAGCTAGAAAATGGTTATATGGTCTAGAACTCACAGCCATCCTGAGTTAATTACACAAGACATTCCCTTGGGCTGGCCAACAGGGACCTACAGGCGGGGATGATGAGTCAAACTTCTTGTAAATCCTTTGGGTTTAGCGCAGTAAAGCAGTGACCCTGTTCATTGCGTGTTCTACAAAGGGGACACTAGATGGCGACCTCAGCCCAGTCTCTTTCACAGTTAGCCCCTTTGATTTCTGTAGAAAATTATGGGCCCTGAAAAACCACAGGCAGACAGAACAACAGTATTGCGGGTAGCCGTGTGTATGGCCTCCCTCAGTCCTTATTCTTTTGCAGAACCTTTAGAATGAAGGTAATTATAAAGCGTGCTTTCTCTTACCACTAATAATTAAAAAGCCGGATGAAACCATAGAATGCCTAAGTCATCTACTAATTTGATATTTGGAATTAATGAAACTCTTTGATTTGCTACCTTATCCCCTGCCTTGTTGCTGATGGGGAAAAAAGCAGCCATAATGATAAAGAAATTTGGGAGAAGAAAAGAACTACTTTGCTTCTGAGGTACAACCTTGGATGGCTTTTTATAGTGATAAGGGGTTCGGGAATTTTAATTTTAGCTCACAGAACTCATAAAATCAGACAAATGAAATTAAAATACCACACAGACCTCAGGTTATTAAGTAGTGTCTTATTGGCTTATTTAGTAATCCCTTCCATGCTGTTTAAGGTCCCCCAGGGTATCAAATTTTCAGCTAGTTTGCAGAAATGATGCAAATAATAGGGCAGACTCATAAGAAATCAAAAGCAAGGAAAGAAATCTCCTTCAGCCTGGTGGTTCTCATTTATTATAATATAATGTATTCCTGGAAAGGCATTAAGTTCAGTTGACAGTTAATAAGGATTGATTGATTGATTGATTGAACTGGCTTTCTATTATCAAGAATAAATTAAAAGAATAGCTCACTGGGATTTTGCTCAGAATTCAGACGTAATGCTGTGTGAACTCCTCACTCCACCTGAACCTTCTCACTAGCACTAAACTCCCCCCTCTACTGATAGCCAGGTCCATGTTGATTTCTCTCTCTCCCTCCTTGATCCCGCTCAGCACATACACGGTACCAAAATGTAAAAAGTCATTTTCCAAGGAAAACTTGATCCTTTCTTTACTAAAACACATGATGAGATCAATTTAAGAAATATCAGGTCAAACAAAACAAAGTGAGTTTTTCTGTTGCAAGACTTATTAGGAGCCTTTAAGATGCTAATGCTCATTGCTAATCAGCAATAATTAAGTAGGTAGTGTTTATTAAAACATTTTACAGAACATACTTTGAAAAAATGTTGGTACTATGGAGTAAAGGATCTGAGAGTGGTGGAACTGGAGGATTGTGGGCAAAAGGTGCATCATTTGCTGAGACTTTATAAGCCTTCGTTTTCTTACCTTCTCTCCCTTCTCAGAAACATGGAGGGCAAGTGGCCTCCTCTGATCTCATCCATGAGTTCTTTGCTAAGCTCTTAGTGTTGGCTGAGAGCCTCATGTACAGAAATGATGGTGCAAACTGACTCCAAGACAAGTGTCTTAAATCAGCCTTCTGCAGAGCTTAGGGATGCCTGCTGTGCACAGTGGGCTCTGCTCCATACAATTGGGCATCTAGAAGAGGCAAGATATGGTCTCTACTTCAAAGGCGCTTGTATTCTAGCAGAAGAGAGAAAACAGGGAAATAACCAGAAAATTGCTAACACATTTCAGAGAAAAAAAAAAAAAGACTGCTGCATAGTTAATAATAACTGAGAGTGTGAGCACTGGGTAGCATTCTTTATATATATTGATACATTTAGTTTAACTTCATTCCTGTTTCACAGATGGGAAGCTGAGACACAGAAAAGTTATGGAACCCAGGCATTCCAGCCTCATGTACCATATGCTAATACCCTTGGGAAGTTACATCTTGCACACAACCACTGTTTGTCATAGGGTTTATTTTCTCACTCAACCAACCCCGTCACTACAAGGACTGGTTAGCATGCTGCTTGTTGTATTTGAATAGGAGCCAAGGCAATGTCACTGTTCTGGAGCAGGTGCTGGTACCTTAATCCATGAATTAGATGGAAGGACATTAGGGTAGTTGATCCTTGAGATGAAGTGTGAATTCCTCCTAGTATCTTCTGCATGGAAATTTCACCAGTTCAATCCCAGCTGCAGCTTTTCTTGGGCAATCATGTAGGGAATGAGTCAAGCTCTTTCTCCAAAGACCATTGTGCATAAGAGCTGGCCTTTGCAATTAAACTCACTAGGGTTCCATCTGCAGTTCTAACACTACCGGCATGATCCTTGATCCTGTGGCTTAATCTCTCTCAGCTAAGTGTCTTCATCTCTGAAGCAAGAGCATGCTACTTAGGTACTGTTTGTTGGTATAATGACAGTGATGGTGATTATGAAGTGCCTAGCATGTCACCTGGCATATAGAGAATATTAAATAGGTTTTACTGTGTTATCTTCTGAATTAATCCTCTTTACTCTGAAATTTGAGAGGGGCTGCTGTGACATCTGCTTGTTTCTGTCCCTTCAATAGAAAGGCGTTTTGGTCTACAGACAGCATTCGGAGGAGGGGAATGAAAAGTCCCCCAGATAGCAATATGAATTAGGTGATACAGAAAGATTTTCAAATATTCATTTGCTTAGTTTGGCACCAGTTTCAAACTTTAAGCAATCTCTTCAATGCTTTCTCCAGATGCTACAGCATGCTTATTTTTGGAAACTTCATCCACAACAAAATGAGTTTCTTCAGCATACGGTGAAGCCAATTCCTTTTCTAATTTGACTTTTGATCCCCCCTCCACCTCCTATAATCTCCTAACCCCCAACTACTAGTTGAAGGTGCTCTGAGTCATCCCAAGCCCTAAGTCAGACTGTGTCCCTGGGTTAGACCTCAAATTCCAAAGTATCCCTTCTCCTGCTTATCCGAGTCCTTCTTTGGTCTTCTTTCTTAACCCAAACGTACATATTTTTTTGCTCTCTGAAATTCATTTCCTTGTGAACAGACTTTTCTAACCCCTCAATTCTGGAGGTCAACATAGCATAATTTTTCTAAAAGCTCCCAGTTGACATTAAGATCCCCTCTTCTGATTCCTTTTGGAAACCTAATCTTCACCAGGAATCACCCCATTATCACTTCTTGGTTCTCATTGCCTATATCTTTATTTATTCTTGTAAAATAAGAATTAGTATGCCTACCACATCATCGGAGTACAGTTCCTCTATTTCTGTTTGTATTGTCCATGATTCCCCTCCCATCATCCTCCAGCCTCAGTCTCCATCCTTAGTCTGAATGACTATAGCAAAATTGACATTGGGAATTTAAATATTTCAGTCACTGCATTGTCTCAGAGCATGTGAATTTTATCTTTTGCTCCCTTGCATTTTGATGATCAGCCCAATTTTCAATACTAAGTAGTTTTATACAGTCCCAGTTATTCAATTATTAGCAGCTTTATGTTGCATTTTGATTTTGTCCTATCACAATTTTATATTTAAGCAACATAATTATTTTACTTTTGCTTGTGTTAAGAAAAAGATTTGTCACTAGTTGTCAAAACACCACATAGATGTTCGCAAATGTAAATCTGATTTTTGTGCTTATGAGAGTTTCTTTGAATTAGCTCTGAGTCGTTTCCCAAAAAGAGGAAATCAGCATTGAGCATATGAGAGTATGAGCTGGCTCACTCTCCCAGATATTAAAGTTTAGGGGACACAAGAAAATGTAACTTCCCCTCCTCTTTTTACTACCTGAGTTCTATGGTAGAGAAAAAAATCATGCAAGACTGGTGAACATTAAAATTTACTTTTGGGCCTCCTCGGTGTCGCAACGGGTTAAGTGCAGCGCTGTGGAGTTGTTGGCGGCTGCTTGGCATGAGTCGATGCCCAGCCAGGAGATTCCCACAGGGCAAAGCAGACCTCTCTTGCCTCGCCCACTGCTCCCCTCAGCAGTGTATTTTGGTCGATCTGCCTGTTCTACTCCCTACTCCATCTCTGGTGAACCCTCTCACTGCCCCATACCTCTGGCTTGCACCCCAGCTTGTATGAAAAAATAAAAATCTAAAAAAATTTCACTTGTATAAGTGGTGATGCTGTTAATGAAAAAAATGTGACATATTTAGTAAACTTCAGAACTAGGCATAATTGTCCACAATCTCACTATCTAATTCAATACTGGGTAGGCATCTTCCACCAAAGCAAGGCTTGCTTTCCGACACCTGCTGTGGATGAGGGGCTCTGGTGCCAGCAGGGCATGGAGCAGGTTTTCCATGATCTTGGCAGATGGGAAAGGAGGAGTCCTGGACCCCTCAGTGGCTTTTTCAGGCTTTTAGTGATCTTTCTACACCGTTTGTAGTGAGGGAACCAGGTGCAGGGCAGGCAAGGGGGCCTGGGGGCCAGGAGGCTGGCAGGTGTCCTAGCCCCCAGCAAATCTTCACTTTTTCTGGGCTCTCTGCCATTTTCTCGTGGTCTCCTCACTGGTTTCTGCTTCGCTCTGCCGCATGGCCCTCGGCCGTCTGCTGCCAAGTCCTCTGCTGCCACTGCTGTGTTCTCTGCTCTGCCCTTATAGGCTCAGCCTCTGGCTCAGGTGTGCCCACTTACACACGCCCACACCACACTCCAGGTGCCGCCATCAGGCATGTGTGTAAGACCACAGGTGCCAATCATAGACACTATGGCGGGAGGGCAGAAAAAAACCTGATCACTTCATTTACCCTACAGTGGGGTACATGATGTTCATGAAGGTGACTCACCTAAAGAGGAGCAGAAAGTGCCACGCCTGGCTCTGCACATGTGCTGTCTCTTTGCAGATTATTCTTAATTTTTCAGACTATGTCACTCCCTTATAACTGGGAGTTGTAAGAGAGGGACAAAGAGACGCTAAGGGCGATCTGGCTAGTGGAGTTTCAACAAGGGAGGTTGAAGGAAATTCTCCTTCCCTTCTCTCTAATGGGGCCTTAGGACGCCTTTGCTACATTTTAATGTGATTTCTTTATAGAAAGGTTGAGGGAACCACTTTCTACTCTGGCCCTGATGCAGTGCTTGACTTTGTTACTAAAATTTCCAGTCACTATTTCAAGCCCACTCCATTACCACTCCCCCTGTCTCTCACCACTTGCAGGTTCAAAGGATTAATGAAATGACTAAAAGATAATGTGTATCAGATGGTAGTGGGTTGCAACTGTTAGACCTCACATCAAATGCTTTAGGCACAGGAGGGAATCTGATATTCTACAGTGTTTAAAAGTCTGGAGTTGGCTGACTCATCCAGACCTTCAAAGAGTCACTCTAGAGAGACTGTGTCTCTCTACATCTTGGTTGTCTTCTGTGTGGGCTGTCCCCTCAGCTAAGCCCAGCCTCTCAAACCTCCCTTCTCCCACTCTCTCCCCAGTTACCCCATAGCCTCCAACAGCTCTGGCCTTTCTCAGGCCTTTAGCAAGCAAAGAACACCTCTTTCCACAGCATTCCAGCCAAAGCCCTGTTGCTAAACATCACTGGATAGAAAGTGGGTTGTTCTAACACAGTGGTTCTTAGCGTGGCCCCCAGGTCCATCCAGAAGATTCATCTGGGAACTTGTTAGATGCAAATTCTAACTACCACACTTGGAATCATAAACTCTGAGGTGGGGTCCAGTGACCCATCTAAACAAGCCCTCCAAGTGATCCAGGTATCTGCAAAATCTTGAAGGCCATGTCCTCCATCCTTAGACATGCTCTCAGGCTTGGGGATAGCAGTCATGGAGTGGCCCAGCATGAGTAGCTTGTTGACTTCAGGAGCCAGGATCCTGTCAACTTCATGCAGCCCAGGAGACTTAAAGGTGAAGTGGGAAGGGATATGGAGGGAGCAGCTTCCCAAAGGAAAATTAGGTGTTATTATCAGGAAAAGCCTCAGTTGTTTGGTAGGTAACATTATCAAATATTCTATAATTGAAACTTTTCTTGCAGTACTAGGTGATATATTATTACATCAACAGATACTTGGTAGGGCCTCCCAGGTGGCACAGGGGCTAAAGTCTCAGCACTATCAAGCTGTCACCAGCCACTACAACGTGAGTTTGATCCCTGGCCAGGATGCTAACCCACATGGTGCAGCAGACCTCTCCTATCTCGCCCACTGCTCCCCTCAGCAGTGTATTTCAGTAGATCCACCTGTTCTGCTCTCCCCTCTGTCTCTGGTGAATCCTCTCACCCCCCACACCTCTGGCCTACATCCCAGTTCCTGTATGCATAAATGAGTAAAAATCTTGAAAAACTGCCCAAAAATAGATATTTGGTAGTGAGCCTGAATCCCGTTTATTGTGTTTTTCCACAGGTGAGGGCAATGAAGGCTCCCCTTCCTGTAGTGAGTTCAGTATCCGATCACCTTCTTCTTTTTTTTTTTAAAGATTTATTTAGTTATACATACAAGCTGGGGTGCAGGCCAGAAGCGTGGGGCGGCGAGAGGGTTCACCAGAGCCAGAGCGGGGAGCAGAACAGGCAGATCAGAAATACACTGCTGAGGGGAGCAGCGGGCGAGGCAGGAGAGGTCTGCTGCGCCATGTGGGACTCTCCCCGGCCGGGCGTTGAACTCGCATTGACGCTGCCGACAGCTCCACAGCACAGTGCTTAAATGCTGCGCCACCACAGAGGCCCCCGATCGCCTTCTTGAATGGAGGAAAGTGGCAGTTTTTTCCTTTAGCTTGAGTCACCACCATCTCCCATTCTCCTCTGTAGGATAGGGCATTCTGAGTGGCTGCATGCACGTGTAGGATGCGGAGAACTGGTTGGATGGGGCCAGTAATCAGCTCCCAACTGAGGCTGTGTCAGGAGTAGAGTGTATTGAATATTTTGGTTTTTGGAACCAAACATTTCATGTGGAAACAGATTAGACTTACAAGACACAGGTAGGGTACTTGCGGCCAGGCTTGGTGACTTCCTGTTTGAGTCTCTTCTGTGCTCATCACAGGTACAATGGTGGGAGACCACACCCGCTTGGAATTCCACAACATCGAAACTGGCACCATGACCGAGAAGCGCTACATCTCCGTCGTCCCCTCCAGTTTCATCGGCCACTTGCAGAGCCTCATGTTCAATGGGCTGCTCTACATTGACCTGTGCAAGAACGGTGACATTGACTACTGCGAACTGAAGGCACGTTTTGGACTGAGGAATATCATTGCTGACCCTGTTACCTTCAAGACCAAGAGCAGCTACCTGAGTCTGGCCACCCTACAGGCCTACACTTCCATGCACCTCTTCTTCCAGTTCAAGACCACCTCAGCAGATGGCTTCATTCTCTTCAACAGTGGTGATGGCAATGACTTCATTGCAGTTGAACTGGTCAAGGGGTAAGTGGTAGTGAAGGGGTAGGGGTAGTCAAGGGGTAAGGAGTAAGTTGCTTATGTTCAAGCCCTACTACACATACAGACATGAAAAGAGTGTCCATTCAACCTACTACCTTCTATTCTTGACAACCCGCTCTCAATTTCATTGACTAAAGTTATGTATGGAGTGAGTAGGGCTGGAAGGGAAGGCAATTCAGGAGCTGAAAGATAATCCATAACTCAGTACTTCCAGGCTTTTGACTGTGAAAAGGAATCCTTTAAACATATGGAATAAATTTACTTTTGCAGAAGAGGGATATGCGTTGTATTGCATCTCTCTACAATGCCCAATTTTTTATTATTGTTTTTTTGCAATGCCCAAATTTATAAGAAGTGATACATGGGTATTTTCAGCACTACCAGTAGCCCATATGAACAGCTATTCGAAAGCTGTTCTTTCTTCAGGACAATTTACTCTCATGTGTTGGTGGGGACTTTCCTTTGTCAGTTACACACATCTTGCTGTTTAGCTACTTTGAGAATCTCAGGACACCCATGTTTGTTGCCCCTTGTAGGTACATACACTATGTGTTTGACCTTGGAAATGGCCCCAATGTGATCAAAGGCAACAGTGACCGGCCCCTGAATGACAACCAGTGGCACAATGTGGTCATCACCCGGGACAATAGTAACACCCACAGCCTGAAAGTGGACACCAAGGTGGTCACTCAGGTTATCAATGGTGCCAAGAATCTGGATTTAAAAGGTAAACTTTGTAAAGTATTTTTTTATTGCTACTTAATGAAGTTCCTTTTTCTTGTTACATCCTTTTAAATTTTTAAACAGTATAGAATTTCTCCCCTTATATATAGTCACTGTAGTTCTTCCACCGTCAAAGCACCCATAGTCCATCACCAAGGCCCCTTGTGTTCTTCACTCTGTTTCCACTCCTCTCCTCTCCTCCTGGATGCTTTAGATCTATGGTCAGCTTTCAAGATTTGTGTTTGAGTTTTTTTGGTTTCTCTATATTCCACGTCTAAATGAAACCATCCAATATTTACCTCTCTCCTTGTGACTTAATTTGCTTAGTATAATCCTTCCAGCTCCATCCATTAAACCCTGTAAAGAAGTTTATCCTTCTTAGAGCATTTCCTACCATTGAAAGGCTCTTTCCAGAGGCAGACCACAGGTTAGGCACGCCAGACAGGGGTGCTACTACATCCAAGTGTTGTTTGAACAATGTCACATTGTTCCATAGGGAAATGTGTTCCATGTTTACTTGGCCCACTCCTCAAGGTATGGCTGCATTTCTCTGTAACCTCTGGCAGCAGGGGCTGAGCAGCAGGTGATAAATGTGGAGGGTCCTAATCCAAAGGGAGGATTATTGGTTTTGGAATCTCAGCAGTCACTGACTGCTTGGGTGACTTTGGTCGCATTCTCAGTCTTGTTCAGCTTCTGTGTCCTTTTTTTGCAAAATGAGCATAATAATGGTTACTACCTTTATGGGTTGTTAGGAGTTTTGACAGTGTCGTGTTTGTGAAACCCTCAGCATGTCAGTAACAAGCACATAAAAAGCTCTCAAAAAATGGTTGTGTTGTTGAAACTGTTGTTAATCTTTACTTCATCGTAAAGTGAAAAATGATATGTACCTCACAGAATGGGCGTAGTGATTAAAATCTGTGAAGTGGCGTGTATAAAATGAATAATATAAGAAATTTATGTTCTTCGGGCCTCCCTGGTGGCACAATGGGTTGAGCGCAGCACTACAAAGCTATCCAGAACCACTGCAGCACCAGTTCGATTCCCTGGCAGCGAGATTCCCACATGGCGCAGCAGACTTCTCCTGCCTCGCCCGCTGCTCCCCTCAGCAGTGTACTTCAGTAGATCCACCTGTTCTGCTCCCCACTCTGTCTCTGGTGAATCCTCTCACCACCACCACCCCCCGACCTCTAACCTACATCCCAGTTTTTGTATGCATAAATAAATAAATCTTAAAAGAAATTTATGTTCTTCTTTTCAGAGTGTAAAAACTCTGATAATTATTTGGTAGATACTGTTTTTCCCCCCAACTGTATTTCCATCACCTACCGAATGGTCTGGCTGACCTGGGTCCACGTCCTTTAGCCTTTTGCTTTGTTGCATTCCTTTTCAGGTGACCTCTACATGGCAGGTCTGGCCCAAGGCATGTACAGCAACCTACCGAAGCTTGTAGCCTCCCGGGATGGCTTCCAGGGCTGTCTGGCCTCAGTGGACTTGAACGGGCGCCTTCCAGACCTTATCAATGATGCCCTCCACCGGAGCGGACAGATCGAGCGTGGCTGTGAAGGTGCAACCTCTTTTCCTTTTAAGCTACAGCCTTGTCACCAGCACTAAGCCTCTTGGCTGCCTCTGCCAGTGCCTCCTTCCTCAGTTTACCAGTCCTCTCTCATTCCCATTTGCCATCTGACATTTCATCACCATTGGTATCCTCCTGTCACTGGCTGTATGTCAAGACATGTGCCACAGGCTCCAGGAATGTATGTGGGCAGGTGTCTTCCCACTGCCACATACTGGTCAGTAGAAGGCCTTTCCTGGCATTGACCTCAGGCTTCTTCTGACATGTGCCTTTGCTTCCAGCATGGCTGATAGGGTGACAGGGAAGTTTCTTTGTAGTTTTATACATGGGGAGGCACAAATCAGAGGCTTTCATCTGGATATCCCCATCAACAAAATGTTCCTGTCAGTGATGGCAGCTGCATTGTTGAATGCAAACTCAGCAAGACTAGGAAAATGATATCAGAATTCCATCGGGGGGGGGAGGGGGAACTAACATTTATTGAGTACTTACTACCTATCAGGCATTTTAAAACAGTTTCTTAATAGGGTATGAAGAACAGCTTGGATTCAATCTTAGAAAGTCCTGCATTTAGGTCTAGGTGGTAACTTGTTTTTTTCCCACATTTTTTATAGATCATTTTATAAATTTCCAATATCTTGATTTATTCTGGAGGATTCAATAGAGCTCCTTATATTTCCCAATAATAGTATCTTACTTTTTTCCTGTAATTTATTTTATTGAGGTAGCATTGGCTTGCAATACTCTATGTGATTTAGGGGAATAGGTTCATACCTCCACAGATGTGTTACTGTGCCCCACCTGTAGGTGGGTGCTCTTGTTAGCTATGTGACATTTGGCAAGTTTCTTAACCTCTCTCAGTTAGATTGTCTTTTTCTACGAAACAGAACAATAAAACTTAGGTTGGAATATATATGTATGTATATATATGTATATATACATATGTATGCTATGTATATGTATGTATATATATGTATATATACATATGTATGCTATGTATATATATGTATATATACATGTATCTATATGTATATATATCAGAGATATATGTACTATATAAAATGCCTGTTACATGCCTAGTAGGTACTCAATAAAAGGTAAGATTATTTGTAAAATGTACCTCCTGTGAGACATTGGATAACATTGCATGTCCACCCATGCAGCATATAGCAAACCATGCTCAGCCTGTTTCATAGGGGATCCACTGTCTCTTGAGCTATTACCTGGATTTATCAGGTCTTCCTGGGTCTATCTGTTCTCCACGATAAAAAGAATGTAGGTTAAGCCAGCAGAGGGCAGCAGTAAATATTTGCAACCTTCCCTATGGGCCTTGGACAGGCTGAGATGTCCAACCAGTCACCAGGATCTGAATATTCCTCTGTCTGGTTGAGCGTCATGGTCCTTTGTTTGTGTAAATATATTGTGCTTTCTTGTATTGCTCAATAATTGACCACACCAACTCTGTTCATCCATTGCCTAAGTGTTCAACTTCATTTATCACTTCTGTTCTTAACCCTCTTTGCTCTGGGTTCACTTTCTACCTTAGGCACATTTTTATATAAGTTTCCCATCAGTTTCCCAGGCTGATGTGTAGAATGCAGTTATTTCCCCGTGCTACAAGTCCGATTTCCAGGGGCACCAATACGAAGACTGTT
This sequence comes from Scalopus aquaticus, assembly GCA_004024925.1. NCBI lineage: Eukaryota > Metazoa > Chordata > Mammalia > Eulipotyphla > Talpidae > Scalopus > Scalopus aquaticus. The sequence continues at coordinate 122,836 of PVIJ01002543.1, read as the reverse complement.
CATCCCTCTCCCTTAACGAGAGTATTTCCTTTCACCAGAAATATTCTTAAATTCTATTGGCCAAATATGATGTGTCTATGTGAGGGGCAGGAGGTTAGGCATCACCCTGGGAGAAGCCACTCTGCTTTCTTCTTCTGGAAACACACAATTTCATTTGACTTGAGGACCTTGGTCTCATGGGCCTGCTGTTAGTTCTTATAGGTGTTAAGAGCATCCCGAGGTGGATGCAGCACTTGAGAACTGAATTGAGATTCTTAGTTTAGAAGATTGTGAAGGGTAGGAATTCTGGTTATTGTGGAATAATTCATCCTATCAAAAGCACATATTAAAAAGCATAAGGTACTCTTCCGATGTGAAATGTTTTTTATCATGCCATTATCATGTTCTTTAGACTTAAAATTGAACAGGAGTCATCCATTTCACTCTAAAGTATTGTTGCCTAATAGAAATACCAGGTGAGTCACATATGTAATTTTTAACTCCCTCGTAGCAATATTTTAAAGGGTATAAAGTAATAGGTAATGTTATTTTAATTCTGTAACCTATTTGACATAACCTACTATGTCCAAAATATTACCAGTTGAGCATATCATCCATATAAAATTATTAATGATATTTACATTCCTTTTTCATATTAAGCCTTCAAAATTGAGTGTGTATTCATACTTGCAACACATCTCAATTCCAAATATGCACATTTTCAGTGTTCAGAGCCCCAAGTGTGATGGAGGCTGGGCTCTATAGCGTGTAAAACTGGAAGTGTAGGGAAATAGACATGCCATATTGGATTAAAAAGAGTCTAAACTAACTATTATAAAATGGGCTAAAATGTGTAGTACAAAGAGGAATGGACTTCACTTCAGAGCATTTTAAGAGAGGCAGGGAGAGCATTAGCCCAAGAAAATTATCCATCAAATGGGGGAAAATGTGCCTCCTTCAACCTGCAGCTCTGTGTGCTCTTGGCCTCACCCATCACATGCATTACGGGGGTTCCCACCTTCCTCTGAGCATGGCTGATTTTCGAAGGTAGGCTTTGTGACTCGATGGCTCTACCATCGCCTCTATGCGAGTCCTCGGGCCTAATAGCGCTGCACTCTGTTGCCATGGAGATAATTGCGGTGGTTACCCATGCAGCATGATGGCCGCCCCACTGGGGGATGAAGTGGAGGGTGAGTGCTCAGGGAAGAAGGTCCTTGTTTATTGTACACAGATGACTTGGATGATTAGCCTAAGTGGCCAGGAAAAATGGCCCCAAAGTAGGTTAAGGCATAAATTAGAGGCGCTGAAAGTTTGCGCCATTGTGCATAAGCCCTTGTAAGAGATTCCAAGAGCTTTGTAAGGGACCGTGGAAGATGATGGGAGGGAAATGAAAGGCTCTGTGCAACCCTTGGAGAGACCGCAAAAGGGGGATGTTCTCATCCTGAATCTCTGCATACAGTGTGGGGACTGCAGGAAGAACTTTGAGTATCAGGCGTATGGGAACCAGAGAAAATATGCATCTCTCTTGATTTGTCATTTCTCTGTAGAGAGGAGTAAGCATGACTTATCTTAAGAACTAAGACCTGAGTACCTTCAAGATGGTGTATGTGTTTTATTCTCACATATCCAAGGTGCACAGGCCACAATAGAGCATGTTGTTCTTGTCAAATCCGTGGAGTATAACACTTCAAGATCCCCAAGTAGAAAATGTGTTATTTTCCTTATTCTATCTGACCCCCAAAGAGTCCAAAATTATTGTCAAAAACATTAATTCTCTGCTCGTTGACTTTAAACAGCTTATAGTAAGAAAAAAATCTTGAACTAGGTTTTGATTTTATGTCTCAAATCTATGCAGAGCATATAATTTTGAAATTAAGTGCAGTTTCTGGACAACATAGTCAACATCTATCTGTGACGTGCAACCTCTCAATTGGGGCTAGTTTTTTTTTTTTTTTTAATGGTGTGTGATTTAATACTCAACTGGTAAATAGCTCTTTCTATCTTGAGGCCAGCTCTTTTGCAGAGACCAAAGCATGTACTGGCTAGAAATGTGATTCCACAATTGCAGATGGTAAACATCCCAGAGAAACACATGTGCTTCATTTCGAGACTGGCATGAGTAAATAAAAAGGACATTGGCTTGGTGCCTTTTTGCCCACAGCCATTTGGGTTTGACTGTATATTTGTAAATTAAACAAATGGAGCTCTTGGGTATTCCCAAATCACCTGGATACACATGCCCAGTGCTAGTGCCACGTCCCTTGATGGCCATTTCAAGAGGTTCCCAGAACTTCCTCTCAGCGACTCTTCCAGGTTCAACTCAGAATAATTCAAGATTCTTTGTGGGCTACGTCTGGTTACGCACACGTGTCTTTCAGTCTGTCCATGTACCACCCTGACTTTCTGATGTTTATTCGGACGGATGGAAAATCACTTCTCCGGGCCATATGCCTTGGGGTTGGCTGTGTGGATGTGGGAGGCTCTGTTGCCATCGCTTGTGCTGTGTCCAGCCCTGTGTCCCCCTTGCCCCTGCTCTGCTCATGTGGCTCTGATGAGGCCTGCTCCACCCTGGTCTGTGCACCCCTGTCTGTGTTATCTCTGGAGAGCCTTCAGAGCATTTCTGTTGTCTGTTTGAGTGATGTTGGTTATGCTGATTATATTTTCATTTCTGTGATGTTACCCTGGTTTAACTCTATCTTTACTAACCTCTGGTTATTGTTTTCGCCTTTTCTGTTCTTTTGCTAACAAAGTTGCGTTGACCAAAGGTGACCTGCAAGGTAGAGAAGGCTTTTGTTCCCATCATCCCCTTCGGCTGAGGGATACCCTGTGTTCCTTTGGTGCCTTTTCTTCAGAGACCTTCAAGCTGTCACCCCTCTTGGACAGTAACAGTTGTGGGGAGGGGGCTGAACCGTGAGTTCTTCAGAAAATGGTGGCAGAAAACCCAGATCAATACATGAAAAAATAAAAATGAAAAACAACCAACAGGTTCAATGGTGGGACCTGTTAGGGATGAGAGTGTGGTTTTGTTTTTTGAGATTGAAGAGGTTTGACAGCATCCTATACCGTGACTAACCACACGTTACTAATCCACTTCTGGGGGTTAGGGTCTCTCCACATCGTGGCCTTGGAAAGATTGCTTTTTTAAATTTATTCACTATAGGTAGAAGGCAGCATTGGGAAAGAGTAGGGGGGAGTCATTTGAGTTCTTAATTTATTATTTCTGGGTTCAGAAGATAATTTCTCAGAGCAGAACTTTTGAGTGCTTGTGTTATTTCAAAGAGAGTAACATTTTCAACTAGCTCATTTTAAAGAAATGATTTTAGGCATTTGGAAGATATTCATGCCATTAGAACATACTAGAAATTTATATTTCCTATTGGGGATTTTGGTTAAGTACTTTAATTTACTGTTTTGTGATCTAAGAAACAAAATACTCTTGGGGAAGAAGAGGTCTGTCACTTATATCCTGAGTACCCTTTAAGCTGCCCATGTGTTAAATGCTGGTTAGTATCTGCTGCACAACTGCTTCTTCTACCATTCAAAGAGGAACCTTTCAAAGAAGCAGTGGTCTGCAGGTCGTGTTGTGTCATACTGCTTTGGTTCACAATGGCAAGTCAGGAACAGGCGTCTTAGATACCTTTGGGCTGAGAGTTGAGTCTCAGATGGCTTCTGTGAGCTTGCAACCAGCAGATGTTACTCAAAGTAGTTACAACAAAAGTAGCTTTAAAAATTACTTTCAACCTAAAAAAATCACTTACGTTGATATGACTTACTTGTTATAGCTCAAGCAGCTAACCAATACAAATGTTTATCCCTTGGAGGGACACCAACAATGAAGGCCTCTCTCTAGCCATTTCACCATAACTCTTATTTCTCCATTTCCTCTTAGCTGAATCTTATATGTGCTGGTATATAGTACAATTAATGTAAAGAACACACAATGGAGCCTCCCTGGTGGCGCAATGGGTTAAACACAGCACTGTGAAGCTATTCCAGAGCCACTGCAGCATGAGTTCGATACCTGGCCAGGGAGATTCCCACATGGTGCAGCAGACCTCTCCTGCATCACCCACTGCTCCCCTCAGCAGTGTGATTCAGTCACTCTGCCTGTTCTGCTCTCTACTCTGTCTCTGGTGAATCCTCTTACCACCCCACACCTCTGGCCTACACCCCAGCTTGTATGCATGACTAAATAAATAAATCTTTAAAAAAGAAAGAAAGAACACACACTGGATTAGTACTTGGATGCTAAGGAAGTAGTAAGATAGCTTTTGATTTCAAGATAATTAGTGTTCTTTGGGTAAAATTGGCAAAATAGTTCTGCTATATTTTTCTCTGTAAATGATAGGGAGAGAGAAGGGAGCAGAATTCTGCTTCTTGTAAGGGACAATCCACCACTGTTAAAGCTCCTTATGATCACCTTCACTCATTGACCAGTATGTCTCTTCCTAGACCTTCCCATCCTCCTGATAGTAATTACGTGCATCTTAGAGCCCCAGCACTTGGCCCAGGGCTTTTTACAGAAGATTCCACCCATACCAAAATGATCCTGAAATTCCCTTTTGAAGGAAAAATGGTTTAAAATAATCATGCAAAGAACTGATTGATTTATATGCTTACTATAAGCTATTTACTAACGTCTAAATAGTTTGGTTTGGGATGCAAGAGTTTGGAGGGACTTACTCTCTCCCTTTGTGTCTCTGGCAGGAACTTTGTTACAATTCCTCTGATCCAGATGCTGCCATTCTTGTCACGACTCTTGACTGTGTCTTTGTGGCAGGAGCTGTTAATTTTTGTAATTATTTGGGTCATCTTACTCTTTTCCCATGCTTTGGCAAAGAGCTGTAGGATGCAAATGTCTTTACTTTTCATTTTCCCTGACATTAGGGTATGGACCGTGACTCATTCTGACTTTTTCAGCTACAACCTGTGGGCACAGAAGGTACTAATTACCATGAATTGTGAAGGGGAGGGAAAAACTCTGACAAAGCAACGAGGCCCTCTGAAAGGAAAAGGCAAATGGCATTCAGCAGGACTTTAACAAGACTTCTAAGAATTGGCATAATGAGTCTGGACAAGTCCACAGCTTGAGTCTGCCTGTCACTGTGTGGCTGGGGTGGTCTTTTAAAACTGATTGATTTAAACTTCTCCAGTGGCCGTATGGTTTGCTTTACAGGAGCTCAGATAAGCCTCTGTAGCTGGTACTCTGCTAGCTCCTGGGGCTGGAGAAGAGACGCAGACTCTAACTTCAGACAAATCCATCTGTAGATTAGTCAATAATTACAAGGCAGAGCGAGGGATGCTGTACTGGTGTGGCTGGGGAGCGCGCTGTGTGAGCATGCAGTAATGGGGTGATGGTGGTTGTTGGGTGCTGGGAGGTTTTCTCATGTAGAGCTGGAGCGGAGTGTGAACATGACTTAGGTGGATGAGAGGTGGAAGAGCTTGGTCTGTTGGGGGACCTACAGAAAACTCAGTTTAGCTGAAATATGTGTCTGTGGGATGTGACAGAAGGGAGGACAGACATTGTGAAGGAGCTTGGCTTTCTCCCTAGGGCTCTGGCAAGTCTCTGGTGGAGACTTGGGGCAGATGTTCACTTTATCAAGGTCAGTCTGAGGCAGATTGGAAATGGCCAAGAAGGACACCAGAAGCAGAGAGTGGAATCAGGAGGGAAGTAACAGATTCTGAGACAGACAGGAGGGGTGACCCTGATACTGGTACCTCAGCTGGCCAGAGGGCGAATGCCTTTCCCATGCAGGGGAGACCTCTGAGGAGTGAGGAGGAATTGATCTTTTTCTCTAGTCTGTTTCCTCCCTTCCCAGGTTACTGTTTCATAGCAGATACACATTAGGGCAAAAGGGGTCGAGGAAGAGCGTCAGGGACTCGCTGGTTCAGCAGGGCTCTGTGTCCCTCTAAACGAGGAGGGGGATGGGAGGTGTCCCCCATGGCACCTCGGAGGCGTTGCATGGCTGAGCCTTTATATCAGGGCCTCTGAGATTAAAAAAAAAAAATGACAATTTATGGATCTTTCAGAAGTAATTTTCTAGTTTTTTTTTTTTTTTTTTTTTAATGTGCAAGAGGGGTATTCCTGGAGAGGAAAAGATTCCTTAAGAGCTTATCCATGTAAGAATAGGAGCTGTACAATGATAAAAGAAATACTAAGTTTAACCTGTGGGAGTGAGACAGATGAGCCATAAACGATGAGAAATAAAATAGTTCTTTATTGGGTTAGGTGATTAATCAGAATATCCTCACCCCACTTTTCATTACCATTCCTCTTAGCCAGTCTCATTTTTGGAGTTGAAGGACTTCCAGAAATGTAAGTTGCCCTTATGCTCAGATGCTGGGCAGGTGGGTGGAGAGTAGGTGGGGGGCAGGGATGAGAGGATGGGCTGCTGAGGGCTGCATTTCTTGAGTAAGTCAGTAAATCTGTTGAGTTTGGATACTTTGAGATCCTGAAGTTTCTAAGTCATTCAGCTGAGAGTTGGCATCATCCAAACACTTCTAGTTTGTAAAGGAAACTTTAATGCTCCAACTTTCCTTATTGTGAGAATTAGAGTTTCCCATTTCATTTTCTCCAAAAATTAGAACTGTGTCATATTCTGCCATGTATCCCATGAATGAAATGTAGCCCTTGGCCTAATAAAAATTAGTTCCTAAAAGTGATTTGCATTATGGGTATTAAAAGAGACAGGGATTAAGTGGACTTCCCACAGTGCTCCCTGCCTCAGTTCCCTCCACATCACGTGGGAGCGGTTTCTCTCAAGGCCAGTGGATAGGCATGAATTTCTACCAATATGTGTCTTATTTGCATTCCAATTAACTACAGTGGTGTTGACTAAAATGTGTGGAGAGAACTTGACATTCATTTCCAGGAGAATTAATAGCATTTTTTATTAAGGGTCTATTTAATGTAGTTACACGCTAAATTCTTGGCATATTGTATCTCTATTATGCTCCTGACTTTGCATGGAAGATACTGTTATCTCCATTTCATGGATGACTTTATAGCCTTTGCATGTATTATCTCATTTAATCTTCACATCATCAGAGATAGTGACAATTTCTATTTCTGTTACAGAGATAAGAAAACTAAGGTTCAAAGAGTTACAGTAGCTAGTCCAAGCTTATAATGCTAGGAGGTGATAAAGTTGAATTTTAAAGCCTGTGAACTTTTTCTTATAATGTCACAGTATCTGAGAGTATCTTCCAAACTGAATTTATGATAGACGGTTTTCATACCATGCTATTTCACTAAGTTCTAGATGATATCTGCATAATTTTATCAAAGCAAAGTATTTTAAATTCCTTTTTGTTGAGCCTCCATGTGAAACCCATTCTCTCTCATTATTTTAAAAAATGCCCTCTAAGGCTCCCGTAGGTTTCTCCATCAGTACTGAGAAAAGAAGGAAACACAGAAAATGAGGGCTCCATTTATATTTTCTGAAGCGACATTGACTTTGAAGGGTCTGTTCATGATTTTAAGTGTAAAGAATGATTTAATTATTTGACCTTAATAACACAGACACCCTCTGAAAATAGGGTTGATTGAGCAAGAAAGCTTTATAAAGCCAGCATTTTCTCATCTTCACAAATCCTTCATTGGGACAGCCTGGCTTTTCCGTTGCCATGGCAGTGCCACGTGGGTAAATTGCTTTACTCGCAAAGTGTAATTATGCTTTGCAGTTCACTGACCATCAAGCACTGCTGGAGTGGACACAGGAATTTCCAGGGATTTTACAAGCTGGTTGACATCCTGTAACATGTATTAGCTTGAAATTGGTGTGGTGGGAGTTTTTACACCATGGAAATCAACAAATGTTACAGATCAGATGGTGGTAATTTTTTCCTTCTGAGAGTTCTGGTTGTTGAAAATTTTCCAGCACAGGACCCATCAAAGGCCACTAACAACCTCATGAGGGCATCTTAATTTCCACTCATGCCCATCTTGACTTTCTTTGTGCCCAATGTATGATGAGGGTGCTGATATGATTGAGGAGAATAGGCATGCTATAGAAATTGTCCCACATGGTGTACTTTATTATTATTAGACCGCTATATTAAAAGTCATCCTAACAAGGAAACCATAACCACCTGAACAAGCTTGGTAAGAGTGATTTTGATGCCTTCCTGCACCTCAGCAAGGTATATATCCTGCCTTTAGGAGAAAACTGCAATAGGTTCACGGGAATGTTGCTTGTTCTTCGGTCTTTCTGCCAACAAAATTTTATAATAACATTGAGGATGCTGTTCTCCGGCTTTCTTAACCTTCTGTAAAACAGGAACCAGAGCATTTACTAGGATGAAGAAAGACACTTGACACAGTTAAGAATTTAAGATCATTGCTTTCTTATCCTAAAATTAAATAGAAGTGTGTTGGGTTTCTGCCAATTAAAAGGGATGAACCTTATGATCTCTGTAAATAATTCTCTTCAGAAAAGCCAGAGGACCCAGAGTACATTTCTACTGTAAATGTAGAAATAGTCTCTAGCTACAGAAGTAGTTGCTGAATGGGCTGAGACTTGTATGCAGCTAATCAATGAGCTGTCACTTAATATCACAGCTACCACCCACCAGCTTCAATATGTAAATTCTTACAGCTGAGCAATAGTGACTACAGACTGCCCAGGGGTGTCTTTCATATATAGACACTAATAACATGCAAACATGTGCACTAATACGTGTAATATGTATTCACCTTCCCTTTTGTTTTTTTTGCACCTTCCCACCCAATTACTACTCACTCATTCTTCTATGAAACAATGTAAATTAAAACTAAAAAAGTGGCAAGGTTTTCTGTACATATCAGAAGTGGAAAAGTCAAGGTGGGAGGTTAGATCTCTTTAGGAGGTCCACGACTCTCCCAAGGCTCCTTCTCAAGACAGCTGTGCTCTGTGGGGGGCGGGGAGCCTCTTTGGTGGCCCAGATTATACTGTGATGCTGTTGCATACCCTCATTTCAGGGATTCTAAACCCTTTGGCAAACAGTTCATGCTTTGTGGTTAAAGGTGATGGATATTGATAAACCATTCCCACCCAGTGGGCCTCCCTGGTGACACAAGGGGTTAAGTCTCAGCCTGTGAAGCTGTTGGCAGCCACTGCAGCACAAGTTCGATCCCCAGCCAGGGAGATTACCACATAGCACAGCAGACCTCTTCTGTCTTTCCCGATGCTCCCCTTAGCAGTGTATTTCAGTCAATCTGCGTGTTCTGCTCCCCACGCTGTGTCTCGTGAACCCTCTCCCCCCCGCCTCCCCCCCACACCTCTGGCCTACACCCCAGCTCTTGTATGCAGAAATAAATAAATCTTTTAAAAATGAAACAGTCCCACCCAGTACCAACCACTGAGCTCTCACCTTGGCACATTAGAATAAACAGATCTGATATGTCACTCTCTGGCTCACCCCCACTCCATTCTACTTCCCTCATCCAGGCAAGACTAGTTGGTGCTGGTTTAACAATGTTTATTAATTTTAAATTGAGGCATTTGAGGCATAGGTTTGGTGAAGTCCTACTTGGACAAAACAGAAAATACATTCTGATCCAAGTATCCTGCATTACAGATAGCCCTGGTATTGCAAGGACCTGTAGTAAAAGCACCTGCTCTGTCTACTTTTGATTTTTAGACCCTAAGGGGTTGGCTGAATTGGCTTGCATGTACTGCAAAGGTGGATTTTAGCAGTAACAGGCCTTGAAATGACTGTCTGGTACAGTTCTTCAAGAGAAAAACAATCCCAAATTCAAGCAGAATGATGGGACATTTAGGGCAGCGATCAGAGTTATCACCTGAAAAAAATGTTAAGAAAAAAGACACAATTCAATGCTTCTCAGTGAGCTAAAAGCTGAACTGGGAGTTAAAAACCAAAGTACTAACATCACTGACAACTTTTCAGTCTTTTCATGCCCACTTTGTTGCCTTGTCACTCTCCTTACTATACAAAGAGGAGTCGCCATCTTTACTCAAAAGGATATGTGGTGATTTTAGTCAGGATTAATTACATGTCAAATGTGAAAAGTAGAATATCCCATTCCCTGGTGTCTTTGCGCAGTTTTAAGCTATGAAAGATAACAAAGAGCTTTCTAACTATTTATCTCCAAAGATTATGTTATCTTTATATGTCTGGAATATTAGCTTGACTTGGACAAATGTTTTAGATAAAATTATTAAGTCCTTAGGAATATCTGTTATGTTTATAATCATTTGCATCTGAACATTTTGTTCACGTAATTGCACAAAACTACTTCTTCCTGTTTATTTTCACTGCATTTTGAATTGAAATGGCATTTGAAAATTTCCCTTGTTTAACAACCCCACACATCCTTACATTAAAATGTCATAGTTCTCAGTTTGCTTCCCTGAAATTGGTGCATCTCAATTGATCAACAGTTAAAAAATTCTTTTTATCTTAGAATTTTTTTTGGTATTTGATGAAAACCGAGGGTTAAAGGATATGTTTGAATGGGCTAAGAAAAAAATGGGAGTGTAGGCAGTCTGGGCTTGGAGAGATGCCAGTGGCAGTACGGAAAAAAGGCTAGTTAAGAGTAACTTTTGTTTGGTAGTGACATTTAGTAGGTATGACAATATTAACTGAAATTAAAATTTGGAATGAAATGCTATTGTAAATTTTAATTTTTATATTAGCTTTATCAATAGGCTTCAGGAATATGCATATGATTTCTTCCTCTCCCATTATATTTCTTTCCTTACAGAAGTTTGTGCTCTGACTAAAGTCTGTTTTCACTAATCTTTATTACATACAGGCATAATCAAGTAAATAACTACATGTAACATTTAGAGACTTAGCTGAGAAATTCCCAGTAGGATTAAAACAGAGCACTTCTGAACCCTCTGCTATTCACTGTGATCTCAAAAGGATTATACAATTTTCATAAATTTCCCTAAATGGGATAGTTTGAAATAGCTTGAAAATGAACTATTTCCCTAAATGAAATAGTTTGAAAATGCATGCAAAAAGAGTTAATATTCAGTTTTGTTTTTTCTGTTTTAGAATTAATTCATTTTTCTAAAGAATTATTTTCCTTTTGAAATTCTGAGTATCTTTCATAGGAAAATCTTTCCTGTTTTTCTGGTTCTTTAATGCTTTTCATTACCTTTGCTTCATCAATGTGTAAATGAAGATTTCTTGAATTAATATCTAAGAAGTAAGGAGTACAGCATCTGGAACATACTAAATGCTATATGTAAGCCCCTTGTTCTGTTGGGATAACCTCTCTCTGATTTGTGCAAGATCATGTTATATCAGCATATATGCAGTTAGAAAAATTTCCTTTTATCCCTGGGAATTTTGATATATTTTTCTTTTTTTTAATTTTTTGAGACACTGCTTTGTGTTAGAAATAGATTCCTTGATATAAATTATAATCTGCTTGGGAAAGGATGTATTTAAATAGTTTTAATTAAGACTAGAAACTTATCCTCTTGCTCAGTCTCTCATTGGTTCAATGTGTAATTTTTCTGCACTGTTCTCAGGCATTGAGGACACAAACAAGCACTTGTCTCAACATCTAATGAGACTGAATGAGTCTGAGTTAAATCAGGGTAGTAAATTGTTTAATTAAATATGACCACCACCATCCCCCCAAAAGCTTGCTACCCGGTAGAAAATTGCTTGTATGAACAGCTATTGGTAAATTCTATGGGTAAATTGTGATGAAAACCACTTGACTTTAAGTCATAAAATAATGACTTCATTTCTTTATTTTTGTTCTTTTATCTACTAATATTTTAAAAGTTCTTACCTTATACCAAATATTTTATGAGAAATTAGACATATAAAGATGAACAACAACAACAACAAAGAACAAAAAATGACTTCTTCCTTCAAAGCTTATATTACAGTAGGATGCAACAGACAATTTAGAACTTAAAAACTAACTTTATTACAGATGAGATGATTGTTATCACTTCAACAGGGAGATATAATGGAAGGTGAGGAAGGAAGATGGGGGCTTTCTTAAACAAACAGTCTAAGCAAAACCTGTTTTGAGCTGAAATGTAAAGAATGAGTTCACAGGGGACATGAAGCTGGAGAAGAAGCAGGTCTCAGCCTCCAAAGAAGGAACAAGTTTCATCTATGATCCCTGAGATGTCCTTGAAGGTTCTCCTGGTCCTCACTGAACCTGTTCTTACTAGATGATTGTAATTCGTTCTTACTAGATGAGTATAATGCTGTCAGTTTTTGAAGATTATTGATTCTGCATTGCTCTCACCCCTTAGTGCAAACAGAAGGAATCCTGTGGAATTTGGAAATAGTCTAATTCCCTCATTTGATTCCTGACCAAACTGTGATAAACAGGACAGACTGTTCTCTGTACAGAGTACAGATTTTGGAGTTTGAGACAGAAACCAATCAGGGAATTCCAATTCAGACCAGCTCAACATTTACTGAAACATTTTTTTGCAGCATCTAGCACATTATGCTTAGTACAGTGTAGCAAGGGTTAAACCAACACATTTTATGTGACATCTAACAGAAGGCAGCATTCAATTTTTTGGTAATAAAAAAAAAATAGATGAAACAATTAGAGAATTATTTAAGCAGAGAACAGTGCAAAATGTTCAATGACTATTATATGTAAGCATTAATTAGACAAATAATTATTGTTGTGGCTGATAAAAAGTAAGGGGATGGTTTGAAGTCACTGGGGAAATATTTCATATGAGGAAGGCATTTGAACTGGTCCTTAGGAAACAGTTAAACATTTGACGAGAGGGCTGGGGAAAGGAGTGGAAAAAGATTTTGTTTTCAGATTGTATCAACATGCATAGAATTATTATATTTTCTCAAAGTTTTTGCTATTCTGCTGCCTTTCAAGAGAAAAACCTTCCATGTATTTCTGATCCTTGAGCACAATCGAATTACTAGCCCTTTGTGTGGTAAAAGCTGTTTGGTCAAGGAGCCCTGTGGACTTCTCTGAAGCTTTTATCCTTTGAAAGAAGCTGTCCTGATTTGCCATTGTTAATGAAACTTGTACTATACAATGCTCAAGTTCAAGACCCACTGAGAACATGCTCATGTACCTCCTTTCATCTCCCCATGGGGGGACCACATGGCATAGACAGCTGCAGGAACCCAGCAGCAGTGCTACTCCCCAGCGTCTGTGATTTTCTTGAACTTTCTTATGTCATATCCTAATAGCTTTGTGTTAGGAGTGATGGTCTGCATTGCTTCTGCCCTACATGCACAAAAATCAAAATGTCTTCCCACCCAGAAGATAAAAACTTTCTAGGCATACATCACTTTTGAGCATGTCCTAAGACCCCGTATGCTTACCTTACAATAGTCTGTGCCTGTATGAGCTTTTAGCCTGCGAATTGGAAAATAGGCACTTATAGCCTTCAATATATTTTTACTCTGTCAACTGCTTTTTTGCACCACATTCTAACTGATACATGTGAAGAATCTGAGCCCTTTCCTCCTTTGCTGAAATTCTCTCTTAAATTCATGGTGGTTGCCTGAACATTAAGATATTTCCTTGAGCTCAGATCATTCTGAAAGTGTAGGTTTGTCTTTAAACCCATAAGTTAGGGCAGAAGCTAGAAGTGAAAAAAGAGAATAGTGAAAGAGAGGTCCCAGACTGACATATAGAAAGATTCTATGGCAATCTGCAAAGCAGAGATGGCCAAACTTGTTCATTTGCTCCTCAAATCCACAAGAGATCTTGAGAGTGCCCCCCAAATTATTTACTTATTTTTATATTAAATGCATGTATCATTACATTTACATATTACTTGCATTTGAAAGGCACACAAAATGGAAATGATAGCAAATGAAATAAAAAATGAGTATGATTTCTATTACTTCCTTCCAGTACATCAAGTCCTTTTCTTTCCCACCCTCTGTGGATGCACATTCCTTCTAAGGACACTCTTCTGTAAACCTATAATCACAATGTGGCTTCCCTCTACCTTTGGCTATATCAAAATTGCCTGGAAACTTGAGAAAACACTGATTTATGTCTCCCCTCTGAAATTTTTAATTTAGGAGGTATAGGGCTAGGAGCCCAATAATTTGCATTTCTAATAACTCTCTAAGTGATACTGGTCTGAGAACTACTAGTGTCTGAGAACCATTGATAGAAATAAGAGCTTGGACTTCGGAGTTAATGTACTTCAATTGGACATCAGAATCCTTTAATTATCAATATGTGACCTTGGATACATTATTTTATTGCTGTGAACTTAGTTTTTAACCAGCAAAATGGAAGTAGTCCTGATTATTTACCGCATAGTCTCTGGAGAGCTTACTGAGTTGATGTAGACCAAGTACTTGGTGCCCAGTGCTTATCGCCTACAAGACATCGATACATGTTGGCTGCCATCTCTTCCTCCTCCCCCCTTCCTCCTCCACTTCCTCCTCTTCCTGATGCCACAATATTAATGTTATAATAGTCTCTAGGAACTTGTGAGCATTGATTCACACAAATTATGGGAACGCATTTTTCTGCCTTTGCTTTGCTCATTTAGAAATACTATGCTCCACATGAGGCATCTTTCTAGTTGAATGGTAGAGATGAAGCTCTTTTGCAAAATCTGCCAAAAAGAAAACAGTGTGTTCAGCCCTCTCCCTTCAAAGTGTAACTGTTAATTTGTTGGTAATTTGTGGCTAAGTGTGTATCTGTTTTTTTGTATATATGGAATTCTTGTTGCATGATATAAGTTGCCATTTTTGGTGGTTTGTGTCGTTGAATGTTTGGGGGCATGAAGATAGTAAATTCAAGTGATTGCTCTAAGTTTGATGGATGTTTTAACACTTCTTTCCTTTTCCTTTCCTTCCCCCTCTTCTTATGCATTGCTAGGACCAAGTACTACCTGCCAGGAAGATTCATGTGCCAACCAGGGAGTTTGCATGCAGCAGTGGGAAGGCTTCACCTGCGACTGTTCCATGACCTCGTATTCTGGAAACCAGTGCAATGACCGTGAGTACAATCTTTTCATACTTGGATTTTTCTGAAGATTTCAATGATTTAGAGAAAGTTCCAGGGACATTATGAAAACGCATGACTATTCCGAAGATTCATAATGCAGTTTTCTTCTCTAGAAACCTGGAAAATAAAGGATGAGTGTGTTCTGATGCAAAAAGTAAAGAGATATGTCTTGCTCAACAATACTAGACATCCTCTTTTTTGTCGGCACTCTTTTACTTTGGATTAGATTGCCTATGCCTGAGAAACAACAACAAAAAATTATTTCAGGAAATATTTCTACTTGGAAGAATTCAGTTTTCCTTTAATTGGGTCATCTTAGCAACAATTCGAGACGTTCTTGTGTGCATTGTCTAGAATTTAGAGGGTATTTAAAGAATGCAGCTATTTTCTCAAGAAGTCTGAGTTTAGAGAACTTCTTAGACCTTCTAAATGATGAAGACATTCAAATGCATTGTTTTTTCCAAATCAAAATAATGAACCCATTCTCAAGATATTTCTAATGTAAGGCAGAGATTCCTTCTGGCTGAACTTATTGGTGACTATTTGGTGTGTATATATGTATATACATACTTATATATACAGTTATGTAACTGTATATATATATATATATATATATATATATATATATATATTTTGTGAGTATACTTATTTATATATGTGTGTCTGTATTTGGTTTAGGTTGGAAGAGAGCCAGTTGTCATTTATTTATTTTTTTACTGGTGATGCTTCAGGCATGCCAACTGATACAGTTCTAGAAGACTGATTTCCTGAAGGTGATTCCAGCACTGATGGTGGAGATACTTCAGTTCTGGGAGCATCTATAAGCTTTGTCTCTTCTTCTTTCTCATGTTATTTTCCTATCATAGCCACTTTCAAAGAATAGCAAGCACTTGACACTTTTGAATACCCATTGCAGAGAGATTTGTTGAAAATCCCTGACCTACTGCATCCTGCTGAACCTTTGATTTTCTAAATGCAGTTTTCATGGTAGAAATTTGATTAACAATCTGAACTCATAGTCAGCTGGCCTCTAACACATGACATTATCTGAGTAAACAGTAAAGTAGCATTTTCATTTGTCCATGTGGGCTCACACTAATTACATTATTCTCTCTAGCATGTCTGCTTGATTCTCCTTGATTTTGGATTTTTCAACTTTTTTTATGTGTGCAGTTGTTTTCTTGTTGTTTTTCATTTTCTTGTAGCTTTTTGTCTTTATGTGCTTCATCAGTCTTTTAGGATAACAAATGTGAATGATCTGGCAATGTGAGTGAAAATTCCTTAATATCCTTGGTCTAAATTTAAGCATGTGCCTCTGTATCTTGACAAAAAAGGGCACACTCTCTGCAGAAAATTTTAACCTCTGACTGTTCCTCCCAAGTCCTGTTTCTTTAGGTATGATTTGGGAATTCTGTTCCACTCTGACTCAGTTATGGACTCATCCAGTACCTGGGGAATTGTAGATATGCTTTTGTTTTTCCTTCTATTTGTGTGCATAGGACTCATTATAATGGGGGCATAATGCTACTTTATCCTCACAAGTTTATTTGATATTACACATACATACCACTTCTGGTAGAAAATGGTCAGGAAGAGACTGCACACCGCACAGAGAGAAAGGTAAGTTACTCTAACTGCAGGACATGTGCAGACTTCAGAAGGTGGGTAAGCATTTTTCGCTCTTTGAATTGCTCCTTTCTGGCATGCAGGTCAGGCTTTGTTTTATGCTATTAAAACAAAAAAGAACAGGATTCTTTGAGCCTTCTATGATGCTTTCTAATTTTGTTAAGAGCGGATCGTGTCTTAATCCAGAATGAGGACTATTAGACTATCTGTCTTGAACGATTTTGTCAATATAGAATGAAATACTAGAACTATTGATAACATTGGTAAAGGTCAGCTTTCTTTTGTGACACTAGCTCCTCACCCTTCAAAAATGTTTCTATGATATCCAGACTTAGGGTAATATATTTTGGATTGTATTCTGTAAGTGATGTAGTTGAATTTTTGTCCCTGGATGACCTCTGATCCCAAATCACTAAAAGAATCTGCTGGCTTAATCATTTCCTAAAGAGTAGATCAGGGTTTCTGTGATTGATGGCTAGGTGAAAATGTGAGCAAGTACATTTTAATTGCAGCATGTGAGAAATAGATAGAATTCAGATACACAGGACTTAGCAATAAAGTTCCATTATAACCTGTTAACAAATTTCAACCAAAGGCAGGTTGCTTAAAATATGTTTCAGTGGATGTCTTAGTATCCATTGTTTGAAATTCAGAGTGTTGAAGTGGAGGGCACTAATTCACAGTGTCCTCTAATTACTAATTCACTAATTTTTTACTAATTCACAGTTTGTTCTATGTAGAAACTCAGTCTCACTACTTGACATATAGATCACTATTTTCTATATCAGCCTTGACCCTTAGAGTTCTGATTGACTATTTCATCTCACAAACATCTTCAACATGAAGTTAGCTATGTGATGACGCTGTTTTGTGTGCCTACCAATGGCAGTAAATTCTTGGCAGCTCAGTTTACAAGAAGAGTTCAGTGTTAACCCTCAGAGTTGT
The DNA here is from genome assembly GCA_004024925.1 of Scalopus aquaticus. Classification (NCBI taxonomy): domain Eukaryota; kingdom Metazoa; phylum Chordata; class Mammalia; order Eulipotyphla; family Talpidae; genus Scalopus; species Scalopus aquaticus. Next base: position 105,342 of record PVIJ01002543.1, on the reverse strand, counting down.
CACCTGATTTGAAGAAGGTTCCTGCTTAGTGGCAAAAACTACGGGGTAAATTGCAAAGAAAGAATAAAATAAGAGGATGGAGGAGGAAAATGAGGAAGCAGAAGAAATAAAGAGAAAAACAAGGATTGAGTCTTACTTGAACAGTAATTATTCTGATAACATGTATGTAATAGGTAGCCTGTCTTTGACCTAAATAACAGAAATGGACCTTGAGTGCCATCAGGGAAATCTGGCCTTTATCCAATTTTTGGGCATAGTGCATTCTGTATAATGTTGCACATATTTATAATAAATGTTATTCTTTAAAGTGTTGATCAAAATCATACAAACTGGTTAAAGATTTAATCTAACGGCAAGGAGATTTAATCTAATGGAGGGTGGGTAGGAGATGCTTGGCTCTCTCATTTTCCATGAGCTGTTTCTTAGGACAGCAGCTTCAACCTCAACTAATGGAAATAAAGCATCTCAATTTATTTTTTGCACATCCAAGAATAGAAATGTTTTCAATAGGGAAATGACTCGGTTTTGATATTTTCCAAAATAATGTGCTTAGTTCATCATGTATAGAAAAGTTAATTATATCTGTGCATGACTTGCAAGTTTCTAAAGAAATGTCTGTGTTTTAGAGTCTTCCTCACTTTTTCTAGTGTGGGTTCTTAAATTTATGACCGTTGCATTTTTTTTCCTGTTTGCCAAATTTGGTGTTTGCTTGCCAATTTTGCAGTGTTATGACATAGGTCTGGCTTACATGAGTAGAGTTTACATTTTAAAACTGCATGTCATTGAGAATGTGTTGAAAAGGTTTGGGTGTTTTTTTTTTTTCCTTTTTTGAGTAAATGGTGGCGTGAGGGAGGCAGTGGGTCAATTTCGGGTTCATTGTGGCACAGACCTCTGCAACGGGTGGATACAGTAGTTACAAAGTTATGTTATCTATTTTCTGACAGATTACCTCTTTTAAGAGTGATTCTCTTGCATTGGCTAGAAAACAAAAATCAACTGTCTGGAAGCTCAACTATAACTGATTTACTGATTGTCTTTATATAGTTTTAAGACAAGACTTTCCACCATTTCATGTAATTGTAAAATCTTAGGACACATTTCCTTTAGGTGACTTTACTTTAGGTGTAGTTTTGAGACTACAATAGACAAAATCATCCTAAAAGTGATTAGATCAAAGAACACGCAAATAGCATTCTCTAAAAAAAATCTTCAGTTCTTAGAAATTCAAACCGAAAGGACTGACTGCTCGCAGTACACCATCTGGAGGCCAACTAAGTATCCAGGGCTTGTGTTACATTTTAAGAACAGCAAAAGAAATGGAACCTGACAAGGGCTTTTACAGGGATTTTCTGTTTGGGTATTGGGTTCTCATTGGTATTTTAAATTAGGACTGAGACTCTGGAGATTTTAGTGGGTTGTAGCCATTATACCTTGGGTGAATCCAGCATTGCTTTCCGTATGTGTTACAATCCTGCTACAGTGGGTAGCTTTTGTTCAGTTCTTCCCTCCTTCCCAGTACTGTAAAAGGTTGCACAGAATCCAACTCACTTGCTCATTTCCACACATGTATACAATAGAGTTGTCCTTTGGGGGAACTTTTTGAAAATAGCAATTTTAAACACCTCGTTTCTATCCTTCCCTCACCGTTGACCTTTTAGCCGACTGGGGTAACTGTTTTGAATGTATCATTTTGAGTCTTGTGATTGCCTTCCGCTCCCGAGAAGTGGATGCGGAACAGTCAGTGGACATGAGGCCTTACCACACATCAAGTTCCCGGATTTAGAAATTGGACGTCCGGAATGACTTTGTGGGGTAAAGAGGAGGGGTCCTCAGCCCACTCCCAGCAGGCAGCTCTACCTTCCTTCCCCTGCAGATCACACATTGCAGGCTACTTGTTGGAGAAATTGCTGGGTTCACACTGGCATGTGATAATAGATGTTCTTTGCTTGCACAAATCAATAGCGAGCCGCTGTGGATCGTGCAGACACTGGAGTGTGAAGCGCCTTTTCAGACAGTTTTCTGCTGGCGTGGCTATTAAGCTGCGCTGTTGACTATTGATTGGCCTTTTGCTTTTTATTTATTGTGTGGGTTTATTTATTTTTTTAATGTAGGTTGGCGTATTGATTAAATCTGTTAAAAACACATTTTCCTTTCAGGCTTCACAACAAATAAGCCATAAATGCATTACTTAGTGTACAAACAGGGGACAGACGTGCATATGCTAATTTCTCTCCTGGGTCCATATAGTTACTCTGGCATTATATCATGCCTCTATGTTGTTATTTATCAAGAAATAATTTCCAAGGATACGTAACTCTAGTATGTCCATGATTTCGATGATGTATTTATAAACTTCCTTTGTTTTCAGGCTTTGCCTGTCCAGCAAATAGGCCATATTTGAGAAGTTCAGTATTGACAGTTGGCTTTCTGCTTCAGAGACACTTTCTCATTTATTCATTAATTAACACACTAGACACTTCTTATTTGCAGAAATGATCATGAATAAGAGAGTCCCTTTCTCAAAGACTTCGCAGTCTAGTCGGGAAAGACATATCCGAAAGTGCTTCAATAGAATTATGAACAGTATGTAGTAAGTGGCCATAAAGTGATGTCATTGTCCCTGGGGCTGAGACTCTATCAGGAAGAACTGCTGCTATTTGGAAGGTTTTCATTGACAGATGAGTCTTGAGAAATTTGCAAGTACTTTCTAAGCAAGTATGGTATGAAAGAGCAATGGGGAGGAAAGACAGTACTCTAGCAAGTAGAAGAAATATGCTACAGCTCCTGCTAATGTTCTAGCTATTTCCTTCCAGACTTCATTCTTTGCATTTATGTGGTTAAGATCATACTCTGTTTAAAATCTGTGTTCTGCCTTATCTTTTTTTTTAAAGATTTATTTATTTATACATACAAGCTGAGGTACAGACCAGAGGTGTGGGGCGGCGAGAGGGTTCACCAGAGACAGAGCGGGTAGCAGAACAGGCAGATCAGAAATACACTCCTGAGGGGAGCAGCAGGTGAGGCAGGAGAGGTCTGCCGCACCATGTGGGATTCTCCCCAGCTGGGCGTCGAACTTGTATCGCTGCTGCCGACAGCTCCACAGCGCAGCACTTAACCACTGCGCCACCAGGGAGGCCCCTGTGTTCTGCCTTATCTTGTTTAACACTGTGTGGTGTGCATTTTTCAAGTTATTAAAAAAAAAAAAAAACACTTAGATTTCCTAATCTCTGTTTTCAAAATCCCCATTGTCGCACTCAGTTCTTTAGAGAAGAATTCCTCATAATATATCTACTGCTGGGTCCTGGATGCAGTCTTAATAGGTTCTAAATCTTGATTTTTTTTTAATTGAGGCATTGGTGGACATTTATCTTGGAAAATTTTTATAATGAACTAAATTTTAAAAAGGTTGATATATAATGTATACAACTTGTTAAGTTATAAAAGACATCATAACATAGTCATTAAGTTAATTGGATTTAGAATCAAATTGCTTTAAATGTCAAGGCTAGCTTGAACACTATGAAATTGAACTAGTTACTTAGCCTCTTGAAGCTCTGCTATAACACAGAGAGTATGATAGGTACTTAATGAAGAAGAGTAGTGATAGCTTTTATGATAACTAATAATATTTGACATTTTCAAGTCCTTAGTCTGTCCCTGACATGACATTCTGCTAGGACCTTTATAAATATGTCGGCACTTTTATTATCCTAAAATCTGTAAGAAACACTGTACTGCTATTGTCTTCATTTTAGCAATGAGAAGACTTGGGTCATATGGTAGGAAGAAGTTGAGTGGGGATTTGAACTCAGGTCTGTCTTAGGTGAAAGCTCATTTTTTATTAGATTTGTTCCTTCTTTGTTGTTACCAGAAATAACAGTTTAGCATCTGTACAAACTAGTGGACAGAATTCCTGATGGGTGTATCTTCACAGGGAACAAAATTACATAAGGATACAGGATTGGAAAAATTCTGTGTTCTTGGTTATTAATTTTATCATAATTTGGAATTCTGACTACTTGAGAAATTTTTCTTAATGCTAAATGAATCCAATTAGTTAAAATGTGTTAAAATAGAATTAGAATTTTAGTATCCCCCCATATCTGCAAATATTCTAAATCTTTATACTTTCATTCTTGACCTAGATCTTCTGATTTTCATGTTTTCACTTTATTACAATTCCAGTATATGTCATCAGAGTAGATAAAACCATCATTGTGGAGTGGATAGCCTCGCTTGCAATCTTGACTCTGTCTCTTAGTAGCTGTGTTACCTTGAACAATTTGATTAATTCCTCTGTGTCTCTAAATAGTGGTCATTTCTAGGTCTTATCTCATAAAGATAAATTGAATTCTTTATTGCAAAGTTTAGGACATGGCACACAGTAACCCCCACAGAACTCTTGGCTACTCTTAGATATAAATTTCAAAAAGTTAAAAACATGACTCATACAAATGTAATTTTCATAAAGTTAAAAACACAACTCTTATATAAATATGAAATGAATGTATGCCAAATTTATTTAACTCCTAACAAGGGAAACAGCAAGATGGTAAGTATAAATGACAAGATGGCAGAAGACTATTTGAAGAACTGGATATTTATAATCATTAAAAAGAATATTAAAGCATAAATTTAGGTGAAATATAAAACTGGTGAATGTCTCACAAGTCAAAAAGCCCTTAACCTTTGGTCACATCTTTCCTACTGAACATTATATCTTTACTGATCAAAAGTCTACAGATTAATAGGCCATCTTGTAGAGTTTGGGCCCCAATGTATCGTAAATATCAGTGTCAAACATGATAGAATTAAAGTTTTCTTTGTGGGCCTGTTAAATTATGTCCCTATATGATATTATAAAGGTGTATGTCTCTCTTCAAGCCTTTTTTCCAAGTTTTGGATAATTTTTATTAGCAGTACTGTGATTATGCAATTCAAATATCTTTTTATCTTGAATGCCTCTCTCATATACGTTACTTTTTTTATTTTTCAGATATGCAATACTTTATTGTGTGCCAATCACTGAAGTGAATTCATTATATTACTTTGTAATTTAAACAACTTCAGAAAGTAAATATTATGATCCCACTTTCAGAAATGAGGGAACTGAGATGTGAGGTCAAATGATTAGCAAGTTTACGAATCTGGCAGATGCAGGGATAAATGTTGACTTCAAAGGTTGGACTCGCCACTGTGGATGTCTTCTGAAGGCCTCAAGGAAGTGTCTTAGTGAAAACTCATCTGAACAGATAGGGATTTAGATGCACAGTGCTTAGCTGCTTTTATTGCATTAGTTACATTGTAATTTCTAGTATCTGTGTTCTTGTGGGGGGAGCATATTTTCTGTTTTTACAGTAATCATTTTAATTAAGGCTGCATAAGAACTGACCTGCACAGGGAACAAGATCAGAAGTCCATCAAAATAGTGCCATGCTGAAGGTTTGGTAGGACAAGGAAGACAGGGACTGGGTCCAGAGAAGTCAGTGAGACTGGACAGAACAGAGTGGGCAAGGTCCAGAAGGTAAGACAGAAATCTTAGAACGAAAGAGGAGTCACAAGCATGCAGCACTAAAGGCAACACTTGAAGTTATTTCTTTGCACCTTTTCTTTTTCTTTTTTTTTTTTAAAGTCTTGTACCAAAAGATATTCAGTGTAGCTAAAACGAGGACAGGGTCTTTTGAGAGCAAAGGTGAAGATGCCGGCTCTCTGAAAGCAGTTTCTTATATGCAAGCATTAGCATGTTGTCCAAGGGAACCTCTTGCTTCTAAGTTCCCCTAATATCAGGAAGAGATGGTTTTTGTACCCCAAATCTGCTCTGTGGCTTATACCAATACACATGCTATATCCAACAGATTCAGGGAGAGCCAGGTCTGCTTGCATCTTCCGTTTGACACAAGCCTCTGTGAAAATGAGATGGGACTCACAGGTAAAACACATTAGTTTCTACAAATCCCAGTTGCCATTTGGACCTGCGGTTCAAGGAGGAATGTTCCAACAAATTCAGGGTCCTGTAACCTGTCAGGGATTATTATGAGTTGTTGCAGTCTGGCTGTACTAATTTCATTTCAGCCATCTTCAGCATGCTATATTTGTAGGCCATTTTTATTACTTATGTTTAATTATAGCCCATTTATTTCTGGTTGCTTAGCTAGTTACTTATTGATAGTGAGGACTATAATCCACCAGGAGCCTATTGGCTCACAGGAGATAATTTTGTATCACCTTGTTAGTCACATACAGATGTAATTTTAATGTATTTCTCAATATAGTCTTATAATTTCCTGCATTTATTTCCATCTACCTTTATTTGCATTTACATCAAAAGACTAATGATGTTAAATACTTTATCTTCTCTTGTAAAATAAAATTAATAGATATAACTGGGGAGCATATTTTGGAGATATATATGTATTATATATTATATAATATATATGTAATTATATATAATATGTATTTATTTAGCAAAATACACAGATCTTAGGATATCTTCACAAATGTTTATGGCCATGTACCAAGACCCCAGTGAAGATAAAGGACAGTTCATTACCCCAAGAGAGTTCCCTTTTCTCATCCCTTCTCTCTCAGGTCACCACTGTTTGAATCAGCATACTTGAGTTTTGTCTGACCTTAAATAGGCATGAGTGGAATCAGGCAGTGTGTGAGCAGTGTCTGTTTTCTGTAGCTCACAGGTTGTGTTTGAGTCACCGTGTCTGTGTGTATTCTAGCTGCCTTGTTCTCTCCTGACTTGCAGCTCCGTCTACTGAAGCAATCTGCCAGCCTCTGCATGGTATTCCCCTTCCTGTTCTGATGGGTTGTTCTCTCAAGACAGTAAGCTGGGGCAGTCTTAGACTCGCCCTGTTTGTCTTCTCTTTCTTGAGATTCCCTGCCCTCTGCTTCATCTTCAAACTATGGTTTCTCATTGGTTGTCTTTTTCTTGCTTCTTTCAGGTTTATGTAGATCGAGTCTCTTACTCGATCTGGGTGGGAAGGTGGACATCAGCCTGTCTCTTTTCACCTGACAACCTTTGCACTTTGAGATGAGGGTTGGAGGGTGCTGAGGGGTGATAACATAACAAAGATGTGTGCTATGCTTAAAGCCACAACCTCTAGGGATGACTTAAGGCTTTGGATTAGTCCTAGAACAGACTTGGCAGATTTGAATATTCTAGGTTCTGTTTTATGTTTGTTTGTTTTTCTCCTTCCTTTGGGGTAGGGAGGTTCTTCAACTTTAGTTGTAAATCTTCTACCTTCAAAGACCTTCTGAAGCCAAAGAAGCTGTACAAAACTGGCTAAATACCTGTAAATGTCTCCATCAAGTGTTTCGTCCTCTGAATTTCTTTGATGAGGTTCCCATTGCTTTTTCCCTCTAGTCTTTCTGATAATACTTGATTAAGCTCAGTGGGGACAGGGATTAATTTGGTTGTTGCAACAAGCTGTTCTTATTTTCTTAACCTAGAATTATAGTTTATTTTTCTCACCTACCTTTAGCCTGTGAATCTTTGCCTGCCAGATCCCTGTCAGCTAGTATTTGTTCACTGACTGAACTTATTTTGATCATTATACACTAGTGTACACTCAGTATTTTGATGCATACCTACAAAAACTGAGGGGACCATGTATTGTTGATACTTTTTAGTTTCGACTGAGTTTTTTGATAATTAAAATTATGCATGCTCGCTTTTGAAAACCTGGAAAATGCATGAAAATACAACGCAGTAGAAAAAAAAGCATGCAATATTTAATCAACAGTTTGTATTGTCTTGTTTCAGAATGTGCATGGTGTCACACCCATCGTGGATGTTCAGATAGAGTCACTGGATCAGTGACTGAGTCTTGCCTATTTTCAAAGTCTGAGTTGTGAATTGGTCCCAGTGTTCTTTGCATGAAGTGAATAGCATTTCTACCAAGATAGGTATTTTCTTGCCAGGGGGAATACTTTAATCATGCAGGAATTACAATGATCATCTTAACATACAAGTTTCTTCTTCAGTTCTAAAATGGAAGTGGCAAGATGTTTTCATTTCTTTCTCACCTATGTCCTTTCTTACAGAAATCTTTGCATTCATGCATCTATGTACAAGTAAAGTGGTTTTGTGATGGGATGTAGTTGGAGGGAAAATGGTCTTATAAAGTGTATGGAGGAGACCATTAGGTCCCAGTTTTTTTCTGTGGCATCCACTTCCATTGAGACATTGCAGTTTTTTTCACATGGTGAGATTTCTTATAATGGTCCAATTCTCTTGAGACCTAGTGAAGACTGTAGAATTCTTCTATTGTAACATCATTCATCACTTTCTACTGAATTTTATATTGACCAAAAGTAATAACATATGATTGAAGAACTTAGATGCAGTGCATACTGAAAAATGTAAAACAAAAAGGTTTCTTGATTTTTATTGCAACCTTTGTTGCAAAATTTTTATATTTCTGCAATAGCATTCAGCTAAACCTGGTAAACTGTTTGCAACAACTCATAGGAAACAATAGAAGCTGATTCTGAACATTATTTCCTACTAAAATCACTTGGTGCCTTTTGTAAAAAGTCCTTGGCTAAATCTAAAATTGTAGGTTTACCTAGATACCAGATACCTCTATGCTAGTCAAACCAAATACATATTTATATCAGTAATAAATACATGTGGAAATATACATATTATAAATAGGTACAAATTTCCTTTAGGACTTGTTCCAACTTTTCTGAAACAATTTTTCTGTCAAGATCCCTTTGTTCCTGTGCCTTACAGAATCATGTATGAACTTTCGGTGGCATTTCAGTTAACTTGCTAGTTGTGTATTTCCGTAATTGTAAAGGTGATATGTCTACCTGGGCCAAGGATCAGGTATCTGTCTGCCTTTGAGGATATTTGGTGGAAAGCCATTTTATCCATTTGAAACCTCAATATATGGGGTATAATTTTATCTTTGTAAAAGGATTTAGGCAGGGAGACATCATCTGGGACTTATTTATCTTTGAGAGTAATATTTGTTTTCCTTGCCCTAAAATTCCCATATCCTTCCCTCATGCTGGCTCAAGTGAATCATTTATTGATGGTTAAAGTTCACCCCAGTGCTCTGGCATTGGGGTGGGCCCAGGGTCATTTGGGGAGGGGCCTGTAGTTTACCACACAGTTCATCACACGTGTCTTCTTTCCCTGACACATGGAAAACCCTGAGAACAGAGCAAATTGAAAAGAATGTATTAAAACAAGTAGAGTTTAAACAAATAAACTCTCTGTGTTGGTAGAAGCTTTATTCAAATCCCCATAACACACCACAGGTATTTCCAACATCCAGCTTATTTAATTTGCTTGTGGATTAATTTAGCATATTTTCCTATTATATAAAGTTTAATGAACAATAAACACAGCCATAACCAAATCTCACAGCTATTTCCCAGTGTGGGGTAGCATTTTGCATTTAGTTATATTTGGTTTCCTAGGTAATATCTGTGTGTGGCTATATTTCCTGAAGCCGCATATCTTGTCACATGAAATGTTTGGTGGCAGATTCTTCAGATACAGAGCAGGAAGGAAGGTGTCTGATGTTGGAGCCCTATGGAAGCTGTGATGGCGAAAATCTGCGGTGTCAAGAGGGGTGTGTTAAAATGACTCTTTGCTGCTCTCTGTGGCAACGTTGAAGCTCTCCATAGTTGATCTTCCTCCCTTTATTTCTGAAATCTGTCCTGTGTAGCAGCAGTTCCAGATTAATCTTCCTGAAATTGTCTTATCACTTTCCTGCTCCTTAACCTTAGGTGGCCTCTCGTAATATAGTCCAAACCCTACATTTGGTTTTCAAGGTCTTCAATAATCTGCTTTAAACAATATGGCTCTTGAATCCCATTTTCTTTAATGTTCACGGCTCACCTGCCATCTAATAAGTATTCTCACCTTCACTCATGAATTCCATGTTTATTATGTCTCTATTCCCTTGCTCTTTAGTTCCTCTTGCCAAGAGTCTTCTCTTTACTTGGCTTTTCAAATACTGTACAATCTCTGGGGTTCATCCAGGTAAGTCTCCCTAGTCCCTGACTGCTTCTGTCCACATTGATCTCCTCTCCAAAGTCCTATTGTATTTTATTCAGAACTGAGAGACAACAGGCATCAGTATCTGAAGGGGGATCAGTATGAACTTGAGAGTGAAACATGGGTTCAAATCATGGCTCTGTTCCTCCCAACTATGTGGCCTTTGGCAGTGTATGCAACACAATCTCACGGAAGTCCCACTTTTGTTACAGGATGGGAAATAATGGATGTAAAACAGAATTTTGGATTTAGAATTTTTTTTAATCCTCTAAGAAGCAGTTTAATTTAAAAATAAAACCTGCTAAATATATTTCATGAAATATGTGTGTGTGTGTGTGTCACACACCCCAAAGTAGAATTTTGTGTAGATTAATGACCACTTTTGTTGTACATTCACACTTTTCTTTAGTGAACCAACTTATCTCTATTGTGGTGACTATTTCCTCTCAAGTAGAAGTTAATTATGCATTGGGTGGATGTGGGTGGTAGGGTTACTCAGATTGGATTATCCAAATAGCACTGATGTGCTGTATATTCTCATTTTAAATTTGAACACATCCTACTTAGGGGGCAAAATAATTCAGTCAAAAACCTAAGTAGATTTCAAGGGACCTACTACCTTTCCTGCTATAACCAGATATTTTAAGGCAGTTCTTGCTCAGATTTCTGAGAATATGATGTGGGATTCTATGACCATCCATAATTTCATGTCATGATTTTGGTTCTTTCTGGGACAGAGAACTATTAGCCAATGATCTTTGGTTCCTGTGACTTAGAAAACTGGGGGAACAAAACTACAATTGTTGTAGACTCTGTTACTACAAGACATTTCAATATATCACCTAAACCTGGTAAATAGTAACTCATCTTTAAGTCTACTCATTTATAGCAGTAAAATATAACCTAATTTAGCTTTCACAATATATAGTTTACAAGAGATGATTTCACTGTCATTTCCCCTTAGTAAACACTTCAAAATTCTTTAAGCCTAAGGCCCTATGGCCAGGCCAGACCAACTTTACACCCATATACTACAACATTAACCACGGAGCCAAGTAGTGGGCCTTGCAGCCAACCTCTTGTTCCCTATTCCCTCTCAACGGAAAAACAAAACAAAATAGGGAGTTGTGGAATTTCTGAGTTCTTGTCTGAGTGGTTTAATGTGCTAATTATTACCTGTCTTGGGAAAATGGCTCCATATTGATCTCCAGTGGAGTTTAACTGAACAAGAAACCTGTGTGTCAGTAACATTATCACACACCCCTTTAACCTAGAGTCCTCCTTCATGGGCTCAGCTGCTGAACATGAGGGGATCAGACTAAAATCTTAATCAAGGTGATTTTGATAATCAGCTGCAATGAGCAGAAAGCTGTTAGCTCTTTGTAACCTATGAAGCTGATAGTACTTGAGGAAAGGTAATATGATAAATGTGGCTGCTTAATGTGTTGGAGAATGAGTGGAGAGGGAATCTGAAAGGGAAATATCAGCCATCTTAAGAACTGGCACTTCTGAGAAAAATTAGGTAGGGAATATGTACTCCTAGGCTCTAGCTCTTTCTGAGAGACAAGGGTTTTGAGAATTTGGTTATAATATTTAGAGGATGGAGACTTAAATTCACATGAGAATGATTTTTTTCTCGTTAGATTCAGTTTATTAATTAGAGGAAAATGTGGTTTATTTACTTCTGAGTTTTTGTATAGCAGAAATGTGTTTATATAAATAGTGTTTATTTCTGATTGCAAATACTTGATGCCAAGTAAGTAGCAGACCACAGATGATTAAGTAATTGCCATCTGATGGGCTCACTGTTTCATGTGTGTTTTCATAAAGTGAACAGACTCCATGATAACTTCTATGCCTTAACTAAAATCACGACATGCCGTATTGGTAGCATCTCTTAAAATTTCTTCAGTGAAGAATAACTTTTCTCCAGTCCTTTTATCCCTGGAATCAGAGTCCATAGTCATTGTCTACGCTCTCTCTTCTTTTAAGATCCACTGTTCACTTATGCTATTTCCGCCATCATCGTTATCAGCATCTACTGAATTTTGAATCTTGAAAATCATTCTAACCTGAGATCTTTGCTCATAGACTTTCTTCCACTCTATCCTTTGCCTTACCCTTGGTGATTTCAATTTCCATGTTCTGGGTTTTCTAATAGACTGACGTCCTTAAAAATATGACCACCTAGCAAAAATAATTTCCTTTGCTGTTTTTTTCATAAAGATATATTTTTATTTATTTATACATATAAGAACTGGGGTGTGGGTTAAAGATGTAGGATGAGGATTAGTGAGAGGATTCATCTGAGACAGAGTGGGGAACAGAACGGGCAGATTGACTGAAGTACACTGCTGTGGGGAGCAGCAGGCAAGACAGGAGAGGTCTGCTGTGCCATGTGGGTCAGCTCCCTGGCTGGTGCTAGAACTCATGCCAAACTCATGCCCCAGTGACTGGTGATAGCTTGATAGTGCTGAGACTTTAACCGCCGCTGCACCACCAGGGAGGCCTGAATTTCTTTTGCTGTTAACTACTCGTTACGTTTCACCTCCCCCCTACTTTATGCCTCCTGATTCTCCTTTGTACTTACCTCTATATAAGATCTGGACTTACTAGTTAGTTACATGAATGGCATTCCCCCTTATACTCTAGAGTCCTTGCCTCATGATCTGGAACCCATTACCTGAATCCCCAGTGACTTCTGCTGGTTTGTCTGCACCTGCCTTATTGCCAGGGAAAGCTGGCACTTTCCAGTTGGTTCCACAACAAACACACATCCTCTTACCTTACGCATGTCCTCAGTATAGTCCCTCTGTGGTCAGCCAAGCTTTGGACCTAACTTCTCACCATTCTTTTTTCTCTTCTAGGATATCCTGCCCTCTACATTGCTAGTTAGCATTTACCAGGTAGCAAATAATTGATGGGAGGCTTTCTTTATATTTCCCCATATGTTTTTTCATTTGTGCTTAAATTCCCCAAATATCTATAATGTGGCAATTAAGACTTTCCAGGATTTTTCTCCAAATTTGATATTCCATTCCAAGTTACTCTTTGCTTCTTGCAAGGAAATAATCTTATTTTTCATGGATGATTTTGTATTTAGGTATTTTTTCTATCTGACTTTTTAAAGCTTCACAAAGAATGAAACCCATTCAAGTTAACCTTCTTAACCAATTTAACTGCATGCACATTTTGTTTCTTTCCAGAGTCTAGTATATTCTTTAGACTATAGGCCTGGTTCCACTCAACTTCAGTGTTAGCTAGAAGTGATGTGGTGAGCAAGGGCAAGGAGGCAGCGAGAGTCAGGGCTGCAATGAGAAGTGGAGGTTTGATTGGAGTAGAGGCATGCAGGGTATTGAGAGTTGCCCTATCTGAGGTCCTGGGCATGGGGATCTAGATGAATTTTGGAAGAAGAGAACCCAAGGAAGTTTGTGAGCAAGTGTATGACGTGGGCAGGGTTGTGTCTTAGAAAGAGACCCCCTACAACTTGTGAGGGTGAGTTAAGAAGGGAGTAAGCCCCTCTGAGGGCAGGCGCCATATCGTTGTTCACCACTAAATAACCAGCCACTTGTATGGTGTCTGATACACGGTGTGGATTTGAAAAGTACCTTTAGGGAAAGTGAGTGAAAGCAAAGAAGTAATTTGAGGGCTGTTGTAATAGCTGCAGCAAGTGGTTACAAGGGCATGAGCTACAATGTTGACTGTGAGAATTTTAGGGTTAGTTGTGAATACTAGGCTCTAAACCACATGGAGGTAGATACAACCTGTTTATATATTCAAAGAACTGGTAAAGAGGCAAACCTTTAAGAAATCTATTTCATTTGCATTTTTATGTTTCAAGCATCATATAATTAAGTGATGATGATTAAATAATTATATTAAATACAATTATTATTAACCTTTAGCCTTAACTTTGATATAACCTGAAAGATTGTTTCTATTAAATTTTCTTTCCCTCAAATTTTATTGGTTTTCCTATCATTATATAATTCGGGTGGTTACAACTTCACAACTCCACATGTGGACGTGCTTCACTCACCCACCACTAAAACCCTAGTGTCAATACTCCACCACCTCTCTCCTCTGTCATCTCCTCCCTTTGCCCTAAAAGCCCTAAACAATCTACTTATCATATTAAAACATCTTTCCCTATCAGTCTAACAGTGCATAATATTTCAGACATCCCTTTGTTTTAAAAAGCATAACATGCTTATTGTATGATTTCGAAGAGAATGAATTAGAATGGCTTCTCTGGTTGAATACTAACTTTAATGCCCTTGGTTGTGTGTGGTTAAGAACAAGTTCATTTCAAGTTCATGTTTTTCCCCTGATGAAGGCAACATTGTGGTCAGCTAAGTTCTGCTGCTGTGTCCAGGTTGTAGACTTTTAGCTCATAAAAATACCAGAGGACTCTTGCTCTTCTTCCTTCAGAATCCTCCCCAAATTTCCCTGCTGTTAAGCTGAAATTCTAAAAAATTCAAAACTGTTTCTTCCTTGATTTGAAATGGGTGAAATATTTTCTGTTTTTAAAAAAGATATTCTGAACCCCTAGAATGTGTACGTAACCTCTCCTACCACAGAAAAATCTTTTAATACATTTTAAAAATATACAATTCTGGTCCAGAAAGTTCTTGTAGCAAAGGTATGAGTCGCATCAAATATTTTAGCATATCCCCTCTATTTTGGCATAATTTGGTGTGAGAATTAATTATCAAAGTGTTCGCAAAACATACAGTCAAGTGCGATTCTAACAACTTTGTTTCTCTAGTCACATGAAACAGAATTCTGTTTCTTCACTACACAGTTATTTCATTTACTGTTCCCAGTGGCTTGGGCTGTGTTCTCTGTCAACTGTTCGTATTGAAGAGAATTTTGATGTTGGGCAAAGTTCAGTCATGTTACATGCCTGGGATTTTCTTTCAAAAAGAAGCCTTGCAAGATTTTTGAAAGGACAACAGAAAACAAAACAAATGTGTTGATGATAGGATTAGGTAAGAAGAACCGATAAATCCTGGTCATACACCCCCTTCCTCCCCCCAGAAGATGGGGCCAGGTCAGCTACTGTTTGCTTCTGTCTTAATCCTCTGATTTTCTGGTTCCTTGGCTTAGAAAGTTTAGACTCTGTCAAGTAGCTAAAGCAGGACAACCCAAGGTTACTCAGATTCCCTGTGATTTTATTTTACCATTTGGGAAAAATAAATCCTGCCATGATTTTGTAAATTGTTTAGATAACCACCCAAGAAAGGGTGTTCAATATTTTGGGGTCTCAAGATAAAGCCATTTCTCTTTGAGAAACTAGAAAATCATTTGTAGCAATTCACACTGTAAAACCTTGTGATCGAAAACCAATTTAAAATGAGAAGCAACAACAGGTGACTTAAAAAAGTTTAATTTTTAAATGAAAAATTTCAAACATACAGAAAACAGGAAATGCCCAACACCCTTTACCCGCCATCCTTACTAACAAATGTCAGCATTTTGCCACATTTGCTATCAGTTCTTTTGAAATGATGTTTTATGTTTTAATTAGCTACTGAACACATGCAAATAATATTAAGTATTTGTACATGAATGTGTACAAAGTATAAAAACAACAAAATGAATTCCCATGAACCTACCCCTCAAGCATTATTGATTCCTTTCCTTAAAAATAGTAACCATAATTACGGCATATTTGCCAAATTAAGCCTCCCTGTTGACCAAAAATGGTGTACAAAAATAAACTCCTAGGGTTTACAATCAAATGACGGCATTGAATCTGATTTTTTTCTATTGCTTTTCCAATTAGGTGGCGTGACTAGGGATATGTGCTAGAAAGAGATTTGAGGTCTTCCCCACTAGACAGTCTTACTCAGTTCAGGTCTTCTGTGTTCCCTCCTGAGTTCTTCCAGTTTTCTCCAAGGAAAGCTCTTCTTTATATGTGTTTAAATACTTATCAAGTAAGAATGTTTTAATTGCCTATCAAATACTGGTTCCTATTCTTCATAAAACCCAGAACACAATTGATATTTGGATAGACACCACTTGGAGTGATACTGATTATGAGAGCCCTGTGGATAAGAAATAGATTCCAGGTCCTCCCTGGTGGCACAACGGGTTAGGTGCAGTGCTGTGGGGCTGTTGTTGGCTGCAGTGCGAGTTCGATGCCTGGCCAGGGAGATTCCCACATGGTGCAGCAGACCTCTCCTGCCTCTCCCGCTGCTCCCCTCAGCAGTGTGTTTCAGTAGATCTGTGTTCTGCTCCCCACTCTGTCTCTGGTGAACCCTCTCACTGCCCCACACCTTTGGCCTGCACCCCAGCTTGTGTGAAAAAATCAATCTTAAAAAAAAAAAGAAATAGATTCCAGAAAAAAAAATATGATCTTGTATGTAGATTTATATTGAAAATATAACCTGAAATATTAAAAAAAAAAAAAAAAAACAAGAGACTTGCTTTCTGGGTTGTCTTTACTGAAAATCCAGGAACCAAAGTGATACCAGTTACCCTGGGTGCTAGTGGTCTCTGGCCTATGTGTCACTGACCCCAGGGTCCATTATTACATGCAGATTAAATCCAGTTTTCAGGTTTGGACAGGAGAGAGTCGTCTTCTCCTCAAGAAGAGGCCTTAGGGAGGTACTTTGCAGGGGAGGTTACTCACTTTCCAGAGTATGGAGTGAGGATCATCCATTTTGTTCAAATGGGAGTATTTCATACCATCCATCTCCAGTGAGGATGGTACTAACAGTTTTGTCCTTCTCATTTTTTTTTTTTTTTTACTGCTGTAATTGAGATTCATCTTATGAAGAAAAGGGGTAGTTTGAGGTTATTAAAGAACCCACATCCACATAAGAAGTATTCAGTCTCTTTTATTCTTTTTCTCTCCATGAATAATTTCTGTAGACAGGTGGCTAGTTCAACCATCTGTCTCTTTGTTATGAATGCCTGTGGTCGGTCCACTCCCTTCTGTCTGGAAGCTTCTTTGCAAGAGAATCCTATAATCCAGTAAATAAATTGAGACTACAAGATATTCTATTGTCATCTTTTCTTTTGAGGAATGTGGATACTGACTTCCCTCCAGTTCAATATATGGGTACCTTCAGGGTTCTGATGTATACATATCATTATGAAAATAACGATTCCCAGTGTTGGACAATTTAAAAAACAACAAGTAGGCACTGAGAATTTATAATGTCAGTCCCTTCTATACGTCATGTAGCTAGACCCACTTAGCTGTTTCATTTAAGTCTGTGTTAGGGTAGATTGTCAATTGATTCAAGATAGTTTCTAAATCCAGAACAGAAAATGAAATTTAGGAAGGACATTGGTGGAAGACCAGGACATGGTGTCTTGGGAATATGATTTCCTTTTTTTCTATCTTAGTTCAGGAGTGGATTTTATGACATGAAACCAGTAATCCAACTTACCAGCCATCCAATCAACTGTCCAAACAACCACCCCCTCATGTGGATCATGTCTGCACATCACACATGATGTCCTTAAAGGAGTTTATCCAGCACCCATGGTTGTATACCTCACCTGAGATTGATGTTAATAACATCTAAAGGTTTTTGTTGAAGTGTATTTTGTGACTACTTTAGAGAGTAGTCCAGGAAGGGAGAGTGTAATTGCCTTAGTGATATTTTATTTCAAGGGTTTTATTCTGCACCATTACAAGAATTTAGCAGCAGCTAGAAAAAATAAGTTAATCCACAGAATAAAACTTTTAAAAAATATTTGTAGAATTTTCCTAATTTTTAGCTATACTGCTGGGTTATTTATATTCTCTTGTTTGATTTTTCTAACAATCTTTCAAGTAGATGTGATCTTATTTCAGCAAGTAGAAATGATCACCCTTATTTATATAACAGTGAAAGAAACTGAGATATAAGAATTGAGATATCTGGTCCAGAAGTCACAAAACTAGGATGTGGAAAGCTGGAATTAAGGTCCAGGTTTGTCTGTTAGGAGTTCATCTTCTCTGCCATATTGTCTTACCATATGCTGCACCACAAAATAGAATTGTGACCTTTCCACCTTCCCAGAGAGGGATCAGACAAAGTCCAGGGAAGATATAGATAGCCAGGAACTCTGGTTGTGGCGATGCTGGTTGCTGTGAGAGGGTACTTGGCAATAAGCATCAAACACAGATGGTGTGCAGCCCACACATCGCTATTTACGTAGAATCCCTGAGTGTTTGTGTTAACAGGTTTGGCGGATAATAAAAGAGTTGTTGTTTGTTCTTTCTTTGTACGTCTGTAATTAATTTTTAGTATAAGTTTAAAAGAGGAATTTGTAAATTCACTAGACACCGAGAGACTGGCAATCCAAGAAAACATTTGTCTGTTGGGTAAAAGTGGATCCTGTGCAAAAGCAGTTGTTTGATATATTGCCCACTAGGTGGTGCTTTAGTCTTGTCTGTCAATTTTAATGAGCCTGAATTTTTTTTTTTTTCTTCCTTGATATTGGGCCAGGAAAAAATGCAGTTGAAGACTGATACGGAGGACTGTGCCAGTTAGATTTGTTCAGTTTGAGGTGTTGCCACCATTATCACTGTTTATAACTAAGATAATTAAACCCATTTGAAAAATTTGAACACTCCTTTTTTCAACTTTTTGCTATAAATTGTATTCACTCGTTTTGGAAAAGAACATCAATAGTTGGAACTAGCTTAGTTATCTCATCAGCATATTATCTCAATAGGCTGCTCTTGTAATGGGTCTTCCTACAGAGTGGAGCAAGTCATGATCAGTGATTGAAACGACACAACCAGAGTTTGCCATTTGAGTGTCCAAATATAAAGTACATTGGCAATGGAGGTTGTTCTGAAACCTACATAGCCCAGTATAGGATGTTTTTTCCTTTATATTTTTTTTTATCAGTGGAGCCAAAAAGAAGAGGGGTCAGTATTTATAACAGTTGACATCCAAGGGGGCTGTGGCGGAAAGGAAGCGGTTGAATGGAAAAATAAGTAGCTTTCCTCTAAATTTAATAAATCCTTCCTTCTGCCGCTATGTACTGTATTCACTCATTTCTACAACCTTGCACGAACTTTATTTGTTGTTTTGTCAACAAATAAAACATCCCTGCCATCAAGGAGTGATTTTCTGAAGTAATCCTACAGTATGAAATAGTAATGGGTGAAACAGTTGGAAAAGAGCCCCAAATAGCTTGGCTATGAAAAATATTTATCTATCTACTTGCTTCTAAATGTATATAATCTACCAAGCAAGGTGTTAAGCTATGGGAATACTAAGATATAAAAACGCCCAATCCTCCCAAAGGCCTAAGTGGGAAATGTGAAGAGGTGACTGCAAGACCGTGTATTTGACAGGTGTTGGCGATATGTCCAGTTAACTGGAAGGATGTTTGCTGGCCTGTGAGAACATTGAAAGTTCAGGTAGCTAATGAAGATGGAATGGCTAATAAGACATAGGTAAACTGAGTGCTGCAGGATGACTAGACTGGAAAAAGAAGTAAGGAGAGGTACACAAAGGGCAGAGGATATAAAAAAAAGAACTTTGAGACTCTGAGTATGGGAAATTGCAAGAGTTTCATAGTTAATAGCTTATGATATGCATTTGGGGTATCAGTGGGGCCAAAATTAGGGAGAGTCTGAGTACTTAGTTGAGAGTGAGCTATTTTTCTTGAAGCTATAGGAGAGTCCTAAAAATTGTGTGCTCCCTGCTTAGTCCTGTAAGAAATGAAAGTTACCTGTCCCCATTGTACAGAAGGTGCAGGAGGAACCCTGAGAGCAGGTGAATGGCCCGGGGTGAGCCCCAGACCCAATCTGTATGAAGTGGCCACCTGTCATGTTCTCATGGGAACTTTAGATCTTCACTCTCCTCTAACTTCCAGGCTATCGATAAATTGATTATGTAAGAGAGATGAGCTTCTTGGCTTAATTATTTAAAGGATGCTTGCTATTTTCAACATTTTCTTCTTCCTCCTATTACAGACAGAGAGGCCTTGGAAGGGCTTAGCTATGATCATACTCACTTAACCTTTGGTAAGCACATTTCCTTCAGCATTTTCCAGCGGAAATTCATAGTGGTGTTTTTGACACAGATTTTCCATCTTGCATTGTCTGCTTAACTTGCTGTGTTTGAAGGTGGTGGGGAAACACACTGTGTAAACACATTGAAGGGAGGCTGTGTGCAGTGGTAAAGATTTATCTCAGGGTCTTTTCATTTTTAAAATGTTATTTCAGAGAAGGTAAAAAAAATGTCTTCATTGCATGCATTTGATAATGGTTTATCAAAAATTCTTTGGACTCTGCCGTTGTGAATTTATTTTGTTCTTGATGTTTCTATCCTCTAGTTTGCTTTGCTTTGTTGGAGTGGCAGGATTTAAAGCAGACCAGTTTTTGCCTAATTCTATGTGTACGGAAAGCTACTTACACAATGTTGGTATTCAATACCTGCTAAAACAAAAACAAAATCCCAGAATCAGCCCACTTCATTTTCTGTGGGTAGGCAATGCTTTCAAAGGGATTATTAACACCTTCCAAAGAAGCCTTTGTTCTTTAAATGCTGAATGCATTTCTATTCACATTAGATTTTGCCCACTACCTTGTTTGCTATGAAATGCTAACTCAGGGTCTTCATTAAACTGACTCCCTTTCTCCTTAATGCTTCAGTAGTTACAGAATTTAGCTATTTTCTAATTAACAGTTTACTGGTCATCAGATCCAGGACAATCTGCATGTAAGCACCTTATGTGACCTAGACATCTCTGAGGTGATGTCTGTCCCTTTTAATGCATCCATTCATTCCTAAATATGATTTTGCTGATATGCAAAGCAACATATTATACATGTATTAGTTTGTCATAAATTAAGTGATAAAATTCCTACTCTGCAATGTGTACTAGACACTAGAGATAAAATGGGAAAAAAATGAAAACCTTCCCTGGCTTCATGGGCTTTACAACACCTGCACTGCTTATAGGATGTTGAATGAGAGGTTCCTTTCCAAGACCTTGTATGAAAATCTATTTAGAGAATCATTGATGGTTGGCACTATCATTCTACAAATCGAATTGACAAGTGACAGTTTCCATATGGCCACTGGACCTGTTTGTCACTGAGAATTGCCACCACTACCCCAGCTGTAAGAAACATTGCTCTCCCCCATCATACTCTTACCCAGGTGTGGACAACAGGCTTTTACCTTCATTCTGCAAACCACAGCTGAGATAGGATTCGGACAGGATAGATTTGGAATCACGTAGGAGGCACTTGGCTATTACCTGCGGCTACTCAGAGAGCCCAAAGCATTGCTTCTCCCTCCTGGGGTCCCTACTAGACTTCCTGTGAGTCAGTCTACCTTGGTCTTAAGGTCTTTGAAGCATGGCTAGGATTCTCAGCCCACAGCAGGCAGCAAAGCTCAGCGGAGGCTTTTTCTCTTTCCAAGCTAAGGTTCACCTCTCTGGTCACCTCTGCAGTCTTTCTATGCCAAGATATAGGAAAATGGGCACTTGGAGCCATGACCTAGAATGACTCAGTTCCAAGAGTTTTGTCCTTGTCACATGATGCTGACTGCAGGAGCACCTTTAAGCATTTTACTCTGATACACCACACATAGGACAGCAGAGAGCTATTCCTTATGGTTCTTCTGAATCCTTTTGACAACATCAATTCTCTCCAGTCTCAGGCTTTCTGACCTCTCTAGTGCTGACAGCTGCTCTGTTTTCAAAGTCTCATTGGCTTTCTATTGCGTCCTGCTCAAGGGGATTCCCAAGTGACTCCCCAGTGTCAGGATCACGCCTGAAAGGTCATCTTCTTGACTGCTGGTGCATTTCCAAAGCAAGCATCTTTCTCCTCCTCACCTCATCTGTGTCCCCTGGTGCCTTTCTTTTGCTTTCTCTAGATGTAGAAGCTAAGGCAGCATCCACAGCAGGGGGCACCTGCTACAGAGTGGCTGCGACTAAACACAGCAACTTTATACAGTGGGGAGGAAATCTGTGTTGTTACACGACCAGGATCTTCAAGGCCATGCCAGTTTGTGTCTGTATTATACCCTGGAACATATTTATCCACACCTCTGACTTACATCTATTTTATTTTGATTTAAATATCCCCATCCCCAAAATCTGCTTGGGGCCCCAGGTCCTTCTTCTCAATGACACATGGTCTCCAGTGTCTAAATTATCTTGTGCAAGGGAAGTAGTTTGAGTTAGGAAATCATTTATACAGACAGTTAGCGAGAGTGTCTACACATTAAAAATGAATGCAGCAAATTATTTTGTCTACCTGCTGTACACCAGGAGTGTGCTGGAAACAGGGCCCATCACAGTGAAAATGATAGACACCATGTCAGCTCTAGCAGAGCCTGAAATTGGGTGGAGAACACAAGCTTTAAATAAATAGCTACGAGAGTGATGGATGTAGCAGAAGGGAGTCAAGGCACAGGCTTGGTGCACACAGCAGAGGGTTTATCCTAATCTGGGGGGCTTGGAACTTTGTGTTTCATTGTATTGTCTAATTGAATGATCCTGAGCAAATGATTTAAACTTTCTGCAACTGACAACAATTCTTTATACCCTCCCACACTCTTCTAGTTCCAGTTGAGGGTCCCGAGTCTGTAAATTATTATGATAAGAGAGGATGCTGCCAATAGCAGCGAACCTGGCTGTGAAGCGCAAACACATAGAGCAAATGATGGTGGAGGCAAGGCATCAACTCCAGAGCAACACATCTGTTTGGAGCAAAGAATGCAAAAAAAAGGCTTGTAGACACAAAAAACTCCATGTTAGACATTCATCTCCATTGCTCATTGTAATGAACTGGCACTTAGCACAGTGATCTTAAAATATTTGTGCACTAATGGGTGGCATTAGATAAGGCACTTTTTATGCCTTATCTTAAGCTAGGACTGAACCTTTAGAAACAGAGGTAGGGACAGAGGACTCCACAAATGGGGTATATCACTGCCTCCCAGTGGGGATTGGCCACCAGAACTCCAGAGCGTATGCTCATTCACCCTCTCCAAGAACATTTCTAACTCCCAACCTTGTTAAGCCTCTGTGCTGGTCAGGATTTTGTGGGGCCACAGAGAAATATGAGGTAACTCCATCTACTCAGGTAAAAGTCATCCCACTGGAGCCCTCCCTCCCTCACAGCTTTCTGTTTTATTCCCCAGGCCCTGCCTGCCCCATGTTATCAGTTTCACATGTAAAGTTCCATTTCAGGCTCATAGCCACTGCCTCTGCCTGCAGCCTCTGGAGCTGAGCAGGACATTTAGAGGGGAGATGGGAAAGTTACTCTGACTAGAAATGTCCAGTTTTCATTCAGGACAAGGGCTGGCAGGTCCCTCATTAATGCATTTAGAATGAGTAAGGGAATCAATAAATGAATATGTAGCAAATATATTCATCCTGACTTCTCCTAGTCTTTGTCTCCTTCCTGCCTTTGATTTTTAAAAGCAATCCCAAAAACCTAATGCTAATGTCTCAGTATTTGCCTTCAAGAGAATAACTTATCTTTCAAAGAATAAAGAAGTCTCTCTAAATCAATTGTGACTGAAGTTTCCAGGTGCTTTCCGACTCCTGGGCTCTCCTGCCCCCTGGCTTTCAGGAATCGTGGCTCCTGATCAAACATCTGTCTCCCCATCTTTTCCTCACTTATCAAAATCTGATTTATCCTTCACTGGTTTAATTTTTAATTCCTCATTCTGTAAAGGTTTTCCCCACTTGGACTGGGAGACTCTCTCTCCTTTCCGTTCTCTATTATGAATAACTGCCGTTCTCATTTTTTAGCATCGGTGATGGGACAGGCACTTTGGAGAAAGTAGCCCTGGGACAAGTCCTACCTTGGCCTTCCAGTAATGGTCAGTTACCTCCCTGGATCTTGAATTGTCTCAGGGTAATACTCAGGCTTTGCAATAGGGTGTTTGGTCTTGAGGAGGAGTTGAGGACCTGTATCTAATGCCTGTCCCAATACCCGGACTTATGTGGGCTCAAAGGCAACTGCTCTTAATATTTGCATGCATCTCACTCTCTAGATTATAAATTCATGATAATGCATCTTTTCCAATAAGCTAACCTCTAACTTGCTTTTAGCGGGAAAGATAATCAATCAATAAATAAACAAACACACATCAAATAATGACAATAATGATAACTGATGTGAAGATAAAGCAAGGTACGGAGAGTGTGAATAGAACCGGGGTGGGGTGTGGAGAAATGCAGTTAAGGAAGATTTCTCTAAGGAAAGGACATTTCAATAGATTGAATGAAGTTAGGGAGACACCCTACCTGGAACTGAGAGGAAGCGGTGACCTTGAAAAACACAGGAAGGGAAGGTGGGAAGGTTTCAAAGAGCTAGAGCATCCCAGTGATACAGAGGCCAACTGAGTAGAGGTGTTTTGTTTTTTTTTTTAAACAATTTTTTAAAGATTTGTTTATTTTTGCATATAAGCTGGGATACAGGCCAGAGGCGTGGGGAAGTATGAGGGTTCACCAGAGATAGAGTGGGGAGCAGCACAGGCAGATCAACGGAAATACACTGCTTGGGGAACGGAAATACACTGCTGTGGCGGGCGAGGCAGGAGAGGTCTGCCGTGCCATGTGGGAATCTCCCCAGCCAGGCGTCGAACTCGTGTCCTATGTCTACACTGCTGACAGCTCCACAGAACAGCGCTTAACCCGCTGCGGCACCAGGGAGGCTCTTGAGTAGAGTTTTATAAAGGAAGAAGTAAGTCTCAATATCAAATGCAGCTAAGTGGTCTAGGGAGGCAGCTGCTGAGAATGGCTCCTGAGCTTGGCAAGTGGGCGGTCACTTCAGTGAGGGGGCAGGAGCAGTGGCCGTGGAGTGGGGAGAGCAGCAGGTGCAGGAGCCAGTGGGACATCGTGAAGCGAAGGATGGGGGCAGGCAAGACAAGGTAGTAGGGGTAAAAGGGAAGATGGCACTTTGACCTGAAAGGTTTGACTTGAATCTAGGTAGAGGACAAGGAGAGAAATTAGGCTTTAGAAGAGAAATGATGGCTGTTGGGACGTGGTCTTGAAGGAGGCAGGAGCTGATGAAAGGAAAGGCATGGATAATATGGCCAGAGGAGTAATGCCGCATGCAGAGCAGAGAAAGAGTAGGAATAGGTCAGGCTGGAGATCCTTCCATCTGCCTAATGATATCTATGGAGGGTGCTAGGTGCTGATCTTGAGTGCAGGGCTGGAGAGTTGAGTGAGGTTAAATAGGAGAGGGAACCCATTAAGGAATGTTTTATTAGAAAAATAGGCTTTGTTCTTCTTGGTCTTGGGTGAAGTAAGTCCCTTCAGTACACAAGGGCGTCACCATAGAGACAACCCCTAAGCATATTCTCTATATTGCAGGATTTTCTAAATAAACACCAAAGTGAATCAAACTGTCTTTTAAAAGTATACTTTCCTGTTATACCACATCTCACATACAAACACACTCATATACACTCACACACACACACACACACACACACACACACACACACACTACCCTTCAATTCTGGTGTCTTGGCCTCTTTTCTAAGTATTGAGTTTCTGATTTAGCTATGTGATCTTTGTCTTGTGCCATTTTACAGCTTAAAGTTAGATTCTGATTGTACCACTGTGGACTGAATTCTGTTAGCCCCACAGTCTAACCAACTGAGCTAATTGGCGCTGGCTCAGTGCGCTGAATTCCAGTCATAGAATGTGGGCAGTCACTTTTATAGACACAGGCTTTTTGTGATCCAAGGACTTTGCTTGATACTTGATAAATCTAATATCTATCATCTATCTGTCTCTGTATATATCTGTATATATATCTGTCTCTGTATATAGATTAGTAGTAATCTATCAATCTATCCATCCATCCATCTCACTTGATATACACACAGACACACACACGTACACATATATATGTCATCCCACTTAAAGTCCTTACAACTACCCTATAAGCCAACAGATGGAGAAACTCAGGTTCAGTGCTATGAAGGCATTTGTTTAGGTTCACTCTGCTTGCTAAGAACAATTTTTAGGTTGAATAAACCCAGGTCTCCCTGACCCCAGCCACCACCATACCCCCAGGCACAGCAAGTATGAAGAGCCATCATCTTTAGTTTTGATGTTAAAGATGCTCTTCATCTCTTGCTGGCTTGAATTTCCTGTGCAGTGGAGGGAGAGTAGAAAGTGCATTTTAATAAGCTTCAATTAAATTAATTTCATTTTACTTCTTTTGATGTATGGTCTCTTCAAAAAATCCAATTCTACTGATATTTATTAAGTGCCTCTATTCACTTGGAAAGTGGCAGGCACTTCAGGGGATCTACAGATGAGGGTGATTCAGCCCAGGCCTCAAGAGCTTACAATCTAGTAGAGAGGATGAGAGTGTGCAATTTGCTTTCATACTAGATTGAATGTGATAAGCACGATAAGAGGTGGCACAAACAATGGGTTCTTAATTCAGAAATGCAAGGTTACATGAATAATTAGAATGTTGCCTAAACAGTGGAAGCATCATACAGTAGCATTCCTTTTAAATGTCTTTATTTTAAATGTGATTGCCCATTTCTTTGACTGTACGCCATGCAACAAGTGAGGGAGGGGTAGTTGGTAATGATGTCTGCCAGACCATGAAGGTCATCTGTGTCAGTCTGCTTTGCAGAAGGAACAAATGACTCCAGACCCTTCCCAGGGGCAAGGAGGTAAGGGCACAGCTATCCCTGTGGTGGGGCCTGAACTGCCATTGTTCTTAGTTATTAATATGTTTTGGCACTAAAGGTGCTAAAGACATTGAACTGGGGCCTCCTTGGTGGCCTTGGGGTTCACTCTCAGTGCTGTCACTTCTGTGGCCTGAGTTCGATCCCCAGCCAGGGAACTGACCCATATGGCGCAGCAGACCTCTCCTGTCTCACCCACTGTTCCCCTCGGCAGTGTATTTCAGTCAGTTTGCCTGTTCTGCTCCCCACTCTGTCTCTGGTGAATCCTCTCACCTCCCCACACCTCTGGCTACACCCTAGTTCTTCTAATAAAATAAAATAAAAGACATTGAGCTGCAGTTGTACCAAGATATAGGTTATGTGACTTTGTTGGTTTTTACATTTTCACTTGGAGTGCTTTTTCAGAGGTGAGCTGTCTGAACATCAGAAATACTCTCAACCCAGAATAGTCCTATGTATTTTGGGTACATAATCCAAGACGTTTTTGGAGGGATTTAAAAGTAGTCAGTAGAAACTGCCTTACAATTCCTTCTCCGGTTTCTGCCAGCCTTGGGAAGAGAGGACTCTGAGCTACAGACCATGTGCTCGTACCTGGTATGTGTCCACATAGGAATCTCACAAATGCTTCCTGTTTCTTCACTTGCACATATGTTAAATTTTGTAACAGTTGTTTCTGGAATGGATCACTGAGAAACAAGCTGCTTCTGTCTTCTAAGAGTTTTATCTAAAGAGGAAGATTGGGCAAAGGTGCTCCCACAGACCAGGAGTAAAGATTTCCACTGCACAGACTGGGAACATTCAGCTAATGGCAGCTGCCATTGTCCCATAACCTTCCCAGAAGGGGGCACTATTCCTTAGCACCAAGAGTCTGTTTGTCTCCATATTCGTATGAAGACCCTTGCAGCCTGTTTGACATACTCCCCTGCTGCAGGGGATCAGTGCCCCCAGTGGACGGACTGAAGCAGCATTTGGTGTTGGCTGCACGAGGTGATGGATGTGTCTCTCTGCTCTCCAGCTGCTTGGAGCCAGAAACGGAAGTGCTGGTTAGAAGGTGATTAATCTTCCCTAATGGTGCCATGGGCTGCAAACAGGATTTCAGCCACCACGTCTTCATTAGCCTTGATCAGAGTCCACATTACCTCAGATTAGGTAATTGGTTATTTGTTTCAAAGCAGAGGGTAGAGGCCTTCTGGGCAGATGTCAACTGCATGAAGTCCATTTGGAAGGGAAACACCATAGGGTCACGGTTGCCAAGAATCCATAGGGAAGGAATTCAAGCTGGTGTGTGGTCCCGGGCACCTCTCCTGCCGAACATGCTAGTTGATGGAGAGCAGAAGGTGGCTCAGACACTCAGTCAAAGCCCTCTTGTATTTCTCTGCTTCCTGGGTGACACTGTCCCTAGGGATTGAAACTGGGAAATGTTTTCTGAAAGTGGAGGATGGACTCCACTAGTATCATTGAGAGCTAGGTCTATTTCTTTAAACAAGAGTGTAGAACTCGGTGTGCAGTGCTATCGGGACACTGAGGAGGACATAGGGCAAGCATGATAGCTTGTGGAGCTCACACTGAGGGACATGCATATAACCAAAATCTACCATATAATGAAAATAACCACTCTGCAGAAAATAAATCAAGAAAGGACAGAATCAGGGAGCCTTCCTGGTGGTGAAATGGGTTAAGTCTCAGCACTATGAAGCTATCCGCAGCCACTGCAGCATGAGTTTGATCCCCAGCCAGGGAGCTTCCCACGTGGTGCAGCAGACCTCTCCTGTCTCACCCACTGCTCCCCTCAGCAGTGTACTTCAGTCGATCTGCCTGTTCTGCTTCTAACTCTGTCTCTGGTGAATCCTCTCACCCCAGCCCCCACTGCTGGCCTACACCCCAGTTCTTGTATGCATAAATAAATATTAAAAAAAAAGATAGGACAGGATCAGTGGCGACCAAGGGAGACTTCTCTGAGGAAGAGTGTTTGAGCAGAGATTGAGTGAAGTGAGGGACACCTATGGTTGCAAGAAGGCCCTTCCAGGCAGAGACAGCAGTGAATTGCCAGTTCACATGCTGTTTGTCCATTGTATTACATTGGACATTGTGCTTTTATTTATTCTATTTAATATTCTAAATTTTGCCTTATCACCTTGAGGGAATTGTTCATTGTGTACAACCATGTTAAAAGAACTGGAGTAGGTAACTCTCTAGCACAATGGTTGATGTACTGTCGCTGTTTCAAAAATGTCAAATTTTTCCTTCCCACTTGCAACTCAAGAAAATGACTTAAGACTCATTCTCACACAGAGAGATACTACCAGCTACTGTCACACCATATCCTGGAACTTCTATGAAGACATTCCCCCCTGCCTCCTCCTCCCTACTCCCCTTCTCTTCCCCTCTAAACCTCTTCGTTACTTTCCTCATCCCCCCAGCCTTTTCACCCTGTCTCTTGAACTACAAATGCCTCAAAATCAGGTGTTAAATCAATAAAAATATAACCTCAGACATGAGAGAGTAATGGCTACTCTCTGCATTAATTTAATCCTGCATCTGCTTATTCTATAACACACACACCAGTGAAACCCATGTAATCAGGTATTAGAGTAGGAGGACAATAGGGCGGGTTACATCTCATGAGGAGCAGTGACTTTTGTCCTAGCTGGAGATTTGGAGTATCATTTTGTCATTCTGACGGATCGTCTGTAGAGAAGGACGAGGAAATGATGCCTTTTTAAGGGTGAGTTTAACGCCGCATGTGCATTCTTGTTCTCACTGCTGCCCCTGCAGCACTAGAAGTCCTAATATCGGTATCCTGGCAGTTTATCAAAAATTCTGAGTATCATCCTCATCCATGAAATTCTGTTGCTTTAGGCAAGGTCTGCCATCTACTTGCTAATATAATAACAACAGTGCAAAAACACTTATTAAGCAGCTGTTAAATGTCATTTTCAACACAACCTCCATAGAGGCGGACCAAGTCCTCGATACTTTACAGACGAGGATGCTGAGATTCAAAGAAGTGCAAAGACGCGTGGTGAAAGTGGGAACTTTGCATAGGCTCTGGATCTCACAGCCTGCAAGGCGAGCTCCCTCTCATTCTCTGTCAAGACATTCCACTGTTCTCCTCCCCTTGACACTTTGCCAACATTCTCTCTTATTCCTAGTCCTTCTTTTTGAAGTCCTGTGGAATTCTTTCTAGAAAAGTCTTTTTAGTCCATCCATTAGTTTCCAGTGCTACTCCTTTTTCCGCACATCTTTATCCTTTCACATCCTAGACTGCTGCATTTTCTACCTGTCTTTCAGCCTGTGATGCTCACACCTACCACTTTTATATACTGTTGTCACATTTTCTGCCTTAATTAGCACTTGGCCACATTGCTCCCCATCTTGAACTTGTTTGGGGCTCCCTGCTCTGCTCAGTGTAATAGATCCTCATCATTGGCCCCACAGCCCCACATCATCGACTCTACTTCATCCCCCAACCTTCCTGTAAACACACAGCTGAGCTCACTCTCCCTGGAATGCCCAGAGCCATTCTTTTCTTGACATCTTTTCTCACAGGTGGAGACAGGTGGAGCTGCCTCCTTTCCTCTACTTTCTAAAGGCACCAGATCAATTTTTACCTCCTTCATGAAATTTATCCTCCCTTCTCCTGCCCATATTGATCTCTCCTTTCTTGAACACTTTCTCTCAACTTGAAAGGCCTATAAAATGGTCCTTTTAAATGTAAACTTCAATAGAAACTATCTTAGAGGAGATGACCTCAGTGAGTTTGGATTATTTTCTTTCATGATTGGTAGCTGTTCAGCTACAACTAACAGAAAACACAGCTGACATTGGCTTAACTGCTTAGAGGCTACTGTTGAGGCACGAGTTGAGAAGTGAGTGGTCCAAGTGTGTGTGGATCTTGAGGTGATTGTGTTAATTGAAATAAACCCGGAAGTGAAATATAATTACTAGTTGTATGGTTTCATTTATTTGTGAAATGAAAATAGCACAGAACACAAATGGGCAAAACACAACAAAAGTAATTCTAGACTCTGTCAAAATATGTTGGGTACCAGAGAGGTGGGTGAAGGAGGAGGGAGGAGAGGATGGAGGGGATAATGTGCTAGTGTATTGTCACTGGAGCTTTGCTGGAAGTTGACTGAAGCAGGTGCATATGATGAGATGTGAAGTTGTACTCCTCAAATTATATACACCTTTTAAACAAATGGTGAAATCAATAGAATTTGATAAAAAACAGAAAGTATACAGTTCAGGGTGATACAGTTGTTCGGTTATGATATCGAAAACCACACACTATTTTTTTTTTAATATCTTCCGTGTGCTGGCTTTCAATCTCCTTTCTGCTGCCTCTTAGTCATAGTATAGCTGCTGTATCTCCAGGCAGGAGGGATGGAACATCACAAATCTATGGGTCTCTCCTTGGTCAGCATTGGTGAGAATGATATAGCATGTGCTAGCTGCAAAGGCAGCTGGAAAATTGAGTTTGGGGATTTTAAGTTTCACGGGGGAGGCAGGACTGGAAAAATGCAACCATGAATTGGTGTTAAGTGGACTGGCCTGTTACATCACCATGGCAAAGTTTAATGAATAAATCTTACCTTCAAGTAATGTATTCCTTTTTCGATGGGAGAGACATTGGAGTTAAACAAAGAGGTGGACATTGGAGTCAGATTGGCTTGTTATCAAACACATGGTTTTATGGTTATGTGGCCTTGAGTATGTTACTTCTCTTTCTAAGGTAGTTTTTTCCTTATCTAAACAATTGGATCAGTAATTCTTGCCTCTCAAGTCATTGTGATGATTAAAAAGGTCAAGTCCCAGCCTGTGTGTGGCACAAAGAAAGTTATCAGTAAATATCAGTCCCTTTTCCCTCTTCCCATTTGAGGCCCTGGTTGGTGTGGGGAAAAACCCCGAAGACAGTAAGAAACACACAAGAGTTGAATTGAGGAAGATAGTATCGCCTACCAGGTAGTCTCTGTGTACTCTTCAATAGGGAAAAGTATTGCTCCAATAGCTGAACTACAAAAGTGTTTGTGATTTATTTATCTTATAATTAAGAGAGGAAAGAGAGTCTTCTCTGGATGCTTGTGAGGGTGTTGACCCATAGATACTGAGGTTGTGAGAATAACTCAAGTCTCAGGCATCTAATGAAGATCAACAATTTGTGGATCTGTCAGGCATACAGTCGCATCACCTCAAGTAACACACAGGAACCCTGCTTCTGAAAAGTGATGCTTGTTGGGAGGGGGTGGCAGAGTGATATCCAATTAGCAAGATTAGGAAAAGAGGCACATGTGCAATAATCATGTGTAAGCCCAGAAAACAATTCATATATGGCAAAGTCCCTGCTTACCCTAATTACTGCCCACTCCACAAAAGCAGAGGAAAATTTTTCATGTATTTTACTGAGGTTCTTAAAAGACTTTTTGGTTCAATATATATGAATTTACATGTTTGGGTTTTTTAGTTAAAAACTTTATCTACATGTATTAAATACATGCATGTATTGATATATCTGTTTGTCTCTAATGTGTTGAAAAACTATAGACTTCCCTTTTTCTTTTGACAAAAGGAAAAAGCAAAATTCTGCCAGATGTTGGGAGGAATAGTAACCAAGCGATTCAATCAGAATTCTCCTATGGGGACATGGACTCTCTCGGTCAATGTCACAGAATGAAATAGTCTCACATTCACCCAGCAGTGAGTTATTCCATCTGGCTGTGGCAATTAGGAGCTGAAGATGACGGGAAGTTAAATGACTATCTTTATGAAACAAAGCAAAATAGAAAAGGGAACAGCTGGGGGACTGAATGGCTCGGGGATGCAGAATTGGATCCAGAATAAAGAATCTGTTGCCTCCGGTTGCTAGTTATAATGCCAGTGCAGGTTAATATGAATTGAAGGTTGCTGCTGTGTGATGGCAGTTAGCTGTCACTTGCCTGAAATATGACCATGACATATAAAGTACAGTCTGGACCTACGTTTCTAGAATATAATGTCCTCTTTAGTTAAGGGTCAAAGCACCTGATTAACTACATAACTAAAGGTCAGGCATGAGACTCACAGGGTCAAAGAATGTCAGCTCTGGAAAGGACATTGCTGTCAGACCCACAGTCCGTCGACTCCCTGAAGTTGTATGTGTCATTTCTTTATAGCATGTGCTACATTCTCGGGAAGGAATACATTGTTTTTATCATCCAAAGTACATATGGATCTGCAGGTCTTCACCCTTCCCTTCCAAATGCTGAGAACTTGTTTAGATCTTCTCTTTGGAGTTGGGTAGACTTGAACATAAAATTTTGCCTTACCACTTATTAGCTCTGTGAACATTGGCAAATCCTTTAACTTCTGTAAGACTTATTTTTCTAATGTATACAATGGAAATGATAATATTTTCAACTGCATAGAGTTATTGTAAAGAAATTTTGTTATAACTAAAATTTGTTATGAAGAACAACTGCATAGAACTGTTATAAAGGAAACTACACGTTCTTGACCATGATATGTACTGTGTCCAATAGATTTTAGATACTAGTTGTTGTTGTTATTACTAATGAGAATAGTGAGTCCCAGGAATGTTGAGATATACCCAAGGTTAATGGCAGAAACATGACATGAACCTTGGAATCCAATTCAGTCCTTGGCTATTGGAACTCTTGATGGCCCCATCTCTCTCCTTGTTATCCTTGTTATCTCCTTGTTTTGGCAGGGCAAAGCAGGTAATACAAGATACTGAAATCAGATGGTTAGTTCTGTCATTATATGGCCAAGTGTCCACTGCTTCATTTCGGAGCTCTCTTTTAATATTCTTTAAACATTTTGTCTAAACCAGAGTCTGAAACAGGAACTCACAAAGATCAAGGAAATCACACATTGGCTTTGCAGTATCCTCAGCCCACCTTGTCCAAGAACAAACTGTGAACAAGATTAGAAGTCTGACTCTTCATTAGCCAGGGGAAGAGTTTTTGAATAGCAACTCTGTTGAATAGATAGAGTGGATCTAACAAAAGGGATGACAGATTAGGAATGTCTGGTGGCTAATGTACTGTTTACTGCAGTATAAATGACTAGTGTTTGGGAAATGACAGATGAGAAAGAGCACAAGTATGCACTTAAATGATTTCCAGGTTTCTATGGTAGAGGAGAGTCATGGTTGGTTGAGATGCTCAATGGGAGGGGGAGTCATTGGTTCAAGTTTCAGGGGGTTGGGAAATACATGGAGAAGACTTTTAACTAGTCCATTGATCTGGAAGCGACCCAAGTCTTTATGCCATATACAGAAGGGACTATGAAAGGGTCCATATCTCTTGCTCTTTCCTCACTGCCCAGTCTGTTCCAAATGTAACTCTGGTTCCAGTCCAAGTGCAGCACTGTCCCCAGAGAGAAAGCAAAGGAGTAGGCCTGATACCATGCTCCCCAAAACTAGGACTCCTTAAGGGAAGGGGACAATAGGAAAAAAGAATAATGAATGTGTATGAAAAAAGCAAAAAAGCCATTAAGCAGGGAAGCATACCAAAAGCGCAAGGAAGAAGGGAAGGAGGAATGTGGGAACAAAGGGAGGGAATCCAGCACATCAATTCATGCCCAGCTAATGCGTTTAAGTTGAGTGAATTCTTGATGTTCTAACTTGCCCCAAGGGACCATAAGAAGTCTCCAATTAATTTGTAGCTATTGTAACCATCTAGCATCCATTTGGTTAATTTCAGTAATAATAGTATTATGATAATACAAGGCAGGCTGTCAGATTTCATGTTTGCAAGCATATCGCCATTGTAACTTGCATTTGCCTTCTGCTCTGTCAGAGGTTTTATGCACATGCCCTACTTCCTTTATTCTTTTTTTTTAAGATTTATTTATGCATACAAGCTGGGGTACAGGCCAGAGGCATGGGGCAGTGAGAGGCTTCACCAGAGACAGAGTGGGGAGCAGAACAGGCAGATCAGAAATACACTGCTGAGGGGAGCAGCAGGCGAGGCAGGAGAGGTCTGCTGCACATGTGGGATTCTCCCCGGTTGGGCATCGAACTCGCATCGCGCGTGCTGCCGACAGCTCCACAGCGCAGCGCTCAACCACTGTGCCACCAGGGAAGCCCAGCGGCGAGAGGGTTTACTAGACACAGAGTGGAGAGCAGCACAGGCAGATGGACCAAAATACACTGCTGAGGGGAGCAGTGGACGAGGCAGGAGAGGTCTGCTGAGCCATGTAGGAATCTACCTGGCCCGGCGTCAAACTCGCGTCGCCGCTGCCGACAACACCACAGTGCAGTGCTTAACTGCTGTGCCACCAGGGAGGCCTCTTACTTCCTTTTTTCAACAAATATTAATGCAGCATATATTTGTGCCAGTTGTAGGTTTTTGCAGTACATACATAGCCAGACCAAATACTTGCCCTCAAACAATTTTCGTACAGATTACAGAGAAACAATATATGTGGCACCCTATCAGATATTATTAACTAGTGAAAGATAATGTGAAAACAACTAAATTGATGGCCAAGGTAGAGAGTAGCAGAATAGGAAGAAGCATACCTGCTATTTAGATAAAGTGTTCGGACATGCATCTCTGAGGAAGTGACTTGTGCAGAGATTTCTAAATAAAAAGAGCGATCAGTTAATGCATATATTTGGGGAGGAATATTCCAACTGAGGGGAACAACATGTGGAAAGTCCCAGAGGTCAGAGTGATGTATTGGAGGCTTATCAAGAGGCTGATGTGTCTAGAGAGAAGGAAGCAAATGGGAGAACAGGAAAAGAGAATTGAGTGGGAACCAGATAATGTAAGACCTTTTAGAATAGTAACTTATTAGAGTATATCGAAAATGGCAGTAAAGGGCTTCCCAGGTGGCCTAGAGGTTAAGTCTGAGGTTTTTATTTAAAGATTTATTTATTTATGCATACAAGATGGGGTGTAGGCCAGAGGTGTAGGGAAGTGAGAGGGTTCACCAGAGACAGTGGGGAGCAGAACTGGCAGATTGACTGAAACACACTGTGAGGGGATCAGCGGGTGAGGCAGGAGAGGTCTGCTGTGCCTACAGTTTAAGTCTCAGTGCTGTCACCACTGTAGCCTGAGTTCGATCCCCAGCTGAGGAGCTAACCCCCATGGCGCAGCAGACCTCTCCTGTCTCACCTGCTGCTCCCTTCAGCAGTGTATTTCAGTGAATCCACCTGTTCTGCCCCTCATTCTGTCTCTGGTGAATATTCTCATCCTCCTCCCCCCACCCCACACCTCTGGCCTACACCCCAGTTCTTTTATGCATAAATGCATAAATAAATAAGAAAATGGCAGTAAAAGGATGTGATGTTTACTTTGAAGTAAGACTTTGGTTGCTGTATGAAGAATAGATGGTGAGCAGGGTGGTAAAGCAGGGAGACCAGTTTGGAGGGGACTTGAGCAGCCAGAAAAGAGATGCTGGGCCTCCCTGGTGGCGCAATGGTTGAGCGCTGCGCTGTGGAGCTGTTGGCAGCGCGCGATGCAAGTTCGATGCCCAGCCAGGGAGAGTCCCACATGGTGCGGCAGACAGCAGACCTCTCCTGCCTCGCCTGCTGCTCCCCTCAGCAGTGTATTTCTGATCTGCCTGTTCTGTTCCCCACTCTGTCTCTGGTGAACCCTCTCGCCGCCCCACACCTCTGGCCTGTACCCCAGCTTGTATGCATAAATAAATAAATTTAAAAAAAGAGAGAGATGCTGGTGACCTGGACGAAGGCATAGTTTTGTATCTGGGACATATTTTGAAGGTAGATCTGATAGAATGTGTTTATGGGTTGAATTTGAGGGGTAGTTACCTTTGTTAGCTTTTTTAAACTTTTGTGGAGCTTCTCGTGTAAACTTTTTTCTTTCCATTTTTTTTGTTTGTTTGTTTTTTTGGTTTTTGTGCCCCTGTGTCTTCTTGATTCCCTTTTGTTTTGGAGCCTTTCACAGCCTGTATCAATATGTCTCTCTACTTAGATCTGTGTTTCATTTTAGGGTTGTTCCCTATGGTGTTCATCATACCAATCTCTGTCATTTTTTAAATCACTGTGTCTGGATCCTTCCTTAATTGTGTGTGTGTGTGTGTGTGTGTGTGTGTGTGCGCACTTCTCTTTCAGTCTGCACATCTGTCTCTCTCTCTCTTCCTCTCTCTGTAGCTCTCCAACTATTTATCATAACTACCTTCCACTTTTGGAGGACACTGTTGTGTGTACATGATATTTCTGTCCGAGGTTGCTTTTTTCTCTGTTCATTGACCTCACTTTCCATTTCTGCCTTTCTTTTGGAAATTCCCCATCTATACTAAGTTCCTGTCAGGAGCTCTTTCTTCGGATAGGAAGTTCCTCAGGCATGGAATAGAAACCTCTTACTTCTGCTCAAAGATAAGCATATGGGGAAGGTAGGAGATGGACTGTTCATTAACTGCTTAGAGGCAATCCTGTTTTATTGCATAGCATTGCATTTTTAGAAAAATACATATTAGAATATTAAATCCAGTAAAGCTTAAATATTTACATTCTTATAAATTTGGTGTTATAAAAATATTTTAAATGAATTCTATATCATAAAAATTATCTTAGAAAACGAACACACTTGAAATTAGCATTTTTTCTGATGCTAGGTGCAGTAAAAATCAATGAACTTTAGAGATGGATAAGATACTTTAGATGAAGTTCAGAAATAAGACATTTTGAGATTAGGTTGTGGCTATTTTCAACCTAAATACCTTTTCCCTTGGTTCTTAAAAAATGGCCAAAACAAGAATGAAGGATTTATAAGATTCGTAGTGAAAGTGGAAACCATCCTATCTTCTCACTATTTTAAGAAAATGAGAATTGTAATAAACTTGCAAAAACAGATTGGAATCCATCTGGTGTAGCCAAATTAATTCCCCTTTAATGATTGTTTATACTGTGTATCCAAAATCAAAACTACTATGAAGAGTTAATCCATTAAATGTATAATTATTTTGGTTCACCAAAACAAGAGGGAATTGTAAACTGAGTAAAATTTATTTTATAGTACAAATATGTTAAAAATGTGCATCTTAATTGGACCATATGTAAATCAATCAAGTTACCACTCTGATTTTGTTGTTGTTTTTTTTTTAATTGTGGTACAGGGAAAAGTAATGGCTGCTAGGACTTTAGGGCTGTGTGCTGAGAATTTTTAAGGTTTTTAATTCCTCCCTCTCCCAAAACCCCCCAAATACTGAAAATTCCTGAAAAAACCCAGATGGGAATTTGAATTTGAGAGGAAAAACCAAAGCAATTAAATAGGGGAGGAAAGTACCTTCTTACATTCTTGTGTGTGTGGGTTTGAGAGCATCAAATGAGAAAGACAGAAGACCAAGTGTCAAGTATACAGTAAAATGATTCCTAAATGCAGATATGATGACATGGTGTAGTCTTGTTACATGTAATAATGTTTTTCTAAGAAACCTATTTTATTGTTTTATAGAATTTAAGAATATATTTGATAACTGAATGTTAAAACCGATGATAGTTTCAAATTTATTAAAAATTGAACATGATTGTTAGAAGTAAGTGATTTTATAAACTTTATACAGCACTCACTTTGAATCTAATAATTAAATATTAGGTTTCATTTTTCTAAACTCTTCTATTATATATTATAAACAAATGCTGTGAAAACAAATAGAAATTCATTTATGAAATTAACCCTTTTTCTCATGTCATGAGAGTAAGATTATTAATCATGTTGTGTCTAAGAGTTTTCCCTCTGATTTACATCATACATTAAAATAAACGGGGGAAAATCCACAGACACAAGATCAAGTGTTACTTTATCTTTAGCTGTTTTATACTTTTAAGAAAAAAGCTCCCTTTCCTCCTATAAATGAAAACATTTTTAAAATGGAACCAAATTTTAAATTCATTCTATCAAAGGTACATTGAAAATGGTCAGCAGACAAAATAAACTTGACAGAAAATAGATACAATCAAAGTTTTATTCATGTACAGTGCTTAAGAATGAATCCATTAAGGTAAATTATTTTAAGTGAGAACTCTCCTTTTAATAGGGCCCCACTCTTCAGCCTTGTCTCATTTTTCACTTTCACAAGGATTTTAATGTATTCTTTTCATTATCTAAAACATGCCATATTTGGCCTTTTCATGTAAATGGATCTGATAATCTCTTTTGACAGCCATTCATGCAGCAAAAAACAGGTCCTATTTCTGTCCATCGCCTACATGTACATATTCTTAGAAATCGTAATTTTTTAATAAAATATACTTATGCTTATAAAGCATCTTAATCCAACAATTCAAAGCATTTTGATCAATAACAGTCATATTCCCTATCTCTTTCTACGTCAAAGGACGCATGATCAAGAATTCTAAATCCTAAACCTAACTCAGTGTAAATTATAAGATTTCCATTTTCTAAACAGAAGGACAGGAATGCAGGAAAGAAAATCATAAGCCCCAGGGGTATTAACCCCAAATTAACCCTGAAGATTTCTGTGGTGCTGCTTTTTCTCTCTAGGTATATGTGTAAATATTGCTACTTTTAATTCAAACTAAAATTTGCCTTTCTATATTTATTTGGGCGAGGTTGAATAAAGCTAATCATTCTGCTATTTTATGAGCAAATATAAAGTGTGTGCATATGTGTGTGTATTTACTGTGATAGTGGAATTTTTGTATCCAATGAAATTATTTGTCTGATTTTAAATCTCTCCAACTTGGAAAAATTAAACATCATCTTGATGTTATTATTACTTTCTTCCTGATATATGAAGAGTGATCCAAACTTTTCCCACCATAATCTTTCCATTTGAAGAACTGTCCATGGCGAATGACAGTTGCATTTTACCCAGCACTATTAGTTATTCTAGGACAAGTGAGAGAGATGCAATTATCTAATTACTGAATTCAGAAATCAGTAGGTTATTTTTATAATATTCAACAAGATACTTCTCCTTTCTCTAACTTATAACAAAATGTCAAAGCCCCAAATGGTCTTTCTGGTTTAAAGTGACACCATCATTAGTTGATTGTTTCAGATTAATATGACCTTGTTCTGGTGTCTTTTCTGAATACATGGAAAAATAATTCTACCAGTAAAAGGAGGGCATGCCAGTCCTTCCAGTGGTGGCAGTGGTGTGCACGTGGGTGGGGAGAGCGGATGGTAAGTTGTGTTCTTCATTTAGTTCTCTACCCTGAGTGAATAATAGCTAAATGCTATGGCAAAAACAAAACAAAAATAAGGATGGGAAGTCATAGGACTGATGGAAATCAGGGCTTAAACTATCTTGTCATTATTTTGTTGTTGTTTTTGGTTTGTTTTCTTTTTTAAGGGAAGCCACAACAAGGAGCAGCTAAGGACATATAAATTGGCAGCAGATTGTGGTTTATGATAATGATGTCCCAAAGGGACTTGGCTTTCTTGGTGACATTGAAGTAAATTGTGCTACTCAGGATGTATACTAAGAAGGATAGAAAATGAGATGTATGGGAAAAAGGCACCATCGCTGTTTTTATGGTAAT
Source organism: Scalopus aquaticus (assembly GCA_004024925.1). Classification (NCBI taxonomy): domain Eukaryota; kingdom Metazoa; phylum Chordata; class Mammalia; order Eulipotyphla; family Talpidae; genus Scalopus; species Scalopus aquaticus. Next base: position 65,195 of record PVIJ01002543.1, on the reverse strand, counting down.
GTTGACTAGCAAAATGAATAGAAGAGTGGCAGGTGGAGTTACTTGGGTTAATTTAATACACATCACGAATGACAAAATTTCCACTTCTCTTAGAGGGATAAAGCATAGAAAACTGTCTCAAACAATTGTTGGGACGCTATTGCAAGTCTTTCTCAAACTTCAGTATTTTTTACTCTAAATTCCTAGTTTCTTGATCGGTTGAATCATATTATTCACATTTATTTGAGTTACAAATGACATTTTTAAAAAAGATTTATTTATTCATACAAGCTGGGGTACAGGCCAGAGGTGTGGGGCAGCAAGAGGGTTCACCAGAGTGGGGAGCAGAACAGACAGATCAAAAGAAAATACACTGCTGAGGGGAGCAGCGGGCAAGGCAGGAGAGGTCTGCCGCGCCATGTGGGAATCTCCCCAGTCAGGCTTGGAACTTGCGTCTCCACTGCTGACAGCTCCACAGTGCAGCGCTTAACCGCTGTGCCACCAGGAAGGCCCACAAAAGACATTTTTTAGATAAAAAAGGAGGGATAAATGTGAAACCGTTTTGTTTGTTTGTTTTTTAAGGAGGAAAGAGAATTGCAGCTTCCTCATACAGAGATAGACACAGCTGTTGCAAAATTCCATCCCCTGTAGCCTCTGCAAGCTACCGGGGAATTCTCACTTCAAGACCTTTATCAAGATTCATGTCTGACACATCTCCCACTCTGGATACCTTGCTTTTAACCAAAAGTGTGATGAAGAGCAGGTGTGGGCATGCAGGCACGTGCAAAAGCACATGAAGAGGCCAACCTCTTCTCTCTGTGGGACCTATTTGTGCCGTTTACCGAGCAAGTGCCCACTTCCCTGGTTCCTCAGGCAAATCTTTGTTATTGTGGTTTAGAATCACCAGGTAGTATCTGAGTGCCACTTCCTACCTTGTCTATTCTACCCGACTCCCAGCAATTAATGGTCAGTTAAATGGATGATTTCTGCTCATTTTAGATGTGATGTGTATGAAGTGCCAGAACAAGGACTGTTCTAGAAATTTATTTCAGTTCTAAAAGGAAAAGGAATTAGTGGCCTCTACCCATGTGAGAGAGTAAGGAGTTCTACCATGTCCCCTTCCTCCCTTCTCTTCTATCCTCCTTCACCCTGGCACCACATTGAGAGGAGATTCACTCCTAAAAGAGTGTGTCATTTTAAGTTGACTTTCTCAGAGCTGAGCTAAGAGCCATTGCCAAGGCCAGTGGGCGTAAATCCAGTCCACCTGACAGGAGATGAAGGGCTGCGGGATTTATGGCTTATTTGAGTTCTCATACATCACCCTCTGTGTCGCTTGCTTATGATGGCCCTGCCAAAAGATAAAGAAGTGTAGGACGCTTGGTACGGTTGTGGTGACAGGCCAGGGACAAATGTCTCTGTTGGGTAAATTGATTTGAATGGCTCTAGTGAAATATCAGGTTAGGCTGAAAATAAGATTGGGTTTAATGATCCTGCTGACTTCATAGACTGTTGAGATTCCAAATCCTGGACAAGTTAATTAAGGTACTCTCAGAAAGGGGTGTTGATGGGTATTTGTAAATCCATATAATTATTCATGTCAGTAAATACCAACCTATATGAACCCAGACTTGTTCTTCTGTCATATATGTTGAATCCCCATTGAATACAGGAAGCATCACTTGCCGTTTGTAGAGTATTTATCTGGGCAAAGAAACTATTGAGAATATCATTTTTTGCCCTGCACATCCCAGAGTCAACCAACAGATCTGAAGGCATAAAAATAGGTAATAAAAAGAGAGTACAGTTAGACCATTTATTCTGTTGGTAACAGTGGACTTTAACTTAATAACAGAGTGGAGAGAGAATTTTGATATGTGAGCAAGACTTGTGTTAAGCCACTAAACTGAAGATTAAACTGCTGGGTTACTTCTTCAATGATGAAGAAAAATATCGTTACCATATTTTTTGAGTGTGGCTATTCAGTTAAAAGGAATATTTTTACATTGTGTTTTAGGATCAAAATTTCTAGCACATTTCTGTTTTTTCACTTAATGTTGCATTTAAATTTCTCAGTTTGCTTTCAACAATGGACCTCCCCCCACCCCAACTGTTTTTATCTCCAGGTAATTGTGGCTGATGGCCTATGATTTCATTTTATATATTTGGGGGCAAGAATAATTGATTTCATCTTTCAAACATGTTACAAAACCTCAGTATTTCTGTGTGTTCTGTACTCTTCTTTTACAGCTGGGGGTCCTGTCTATATTGAAATGAATTCCTAGGATGGGTTTCCTCAGATACTCCTTGGTCGACAGAGACACAGGAGATTGAGATCCCTGGCTTTCTGGCCTCTGTTCCCTGGGTCTATCTAGCTCTCTGGGCAAATAAACCTTTCTTTGGCACAAAATATGAATTCTTCATTTCACTAAGTGGCAACAAGCCCCTGGCACCATCTCTCATGCATGTGAGGAGGACGGTAAATTGGGTTTAGGAAAGAATGAAACCCATGGTTGAATATGTTCTACTTTTAGAACCAAAAAATCCAGAGTCAGCGTTTGCGAGTGTTGTGCTCATTTGTCAATGTGGTAGCTGATGACAGTGCCCAAACACGACTCTCTGCTCCGGAGAGGCTCCAGCATAACTGCAACAATGAAAGCGTCTCTGCACCTCTGTCTCAGATCTGGTCCTCAGAGTAAAGCATCTTGTGTTCTTCCACCTTTACATCAGCTCAGGTGACTGCAGGTGACATGCTTGCAGAGCACGATCCACTTGCTCAAGTCTTTTTTTTATTGAAGGAACATTCTATAACGTTCAGGTGTGCATCATAAAAAATCAATCTGTGTTAAGTTTACCACTAGAAGTCCTGTTGTGCCCTTCACGAGCCATTTGTCACCTTTTACCCAATTTACCCAGCACTCCCCCTTCTTCCTTTCCAGCTGGTAACCAGTAGTTGGTCTCATATTCTAGAAGTTTGTTTTTGTTTTATTTAGCTCATCAGTTTGTTTATTTTCTCTGTCTGTCACATAGTGAAATCATATTGTGTTTGTCTTTCTCCATGTGATTTATTTCACTAAACTAATAACCTTCTCATTCCAACCATGTTGTTGCACATGGCAGGATTATATGTTTGTTAATAGCTGAATAGTATAGAATTCCATTGTGTCTTCACACCATATTTCCCTGTATCTGTGTTAAAGGAACCCATAGTTCTTTTATGGGCCTCATCATTTCATGGGTTTCCAACTCGGACTAGGACAGAGTAATTTCTGCACCAGTAATAATATATTTATTATTTATGTTCTCACATTGTTGTTAATTTTTGCGCAGGATTTGAGTTCTCCCCTCAGATGTAGTTCCCATAGTTCTTCCAGAATCGGAGCATCCCTGATGCATCTAACTATTCCTTATTGATATGAATATAAACTGGTCCAGACACTGTGGAAAGCTGTGTGGAGGTTCTTCAAAACACTAAAAATGGATCTTTCATAGGACCCAGCAATTCCACTCCTAGGAATCTACTGAGAGAACACGAAAACACTAATTTGAAAGGAAACCTGCACTTCTATGTTTGTGGCAGCACTATTTACAATAGCCACAATATGGAAGCAACCTAAATGCCCCAATTAATATTTTTATTGATTTCTTTTGTTGATCTCAAACAAACAAGCAAAAAAAAAAAACCCAATAGATCATTTTACCAACAAAGTAGACTTATTTGGAAACAATTAAAAAAGGCAAATTGGAAAGTTAAAGTCTCATGATGAGACAGAGGAATTTGCCAGATCCCAAGCCAGTCCTCCCTCACATGACCTCTACAGGGGCTGTCACTGTGCAGAAGTCACCTCTCTTTTCCTTCTCCTGGGTGGGGAAGCAGCACCACCTCCTTTTTAAGATGGAAGCCTTCGCGGGTCTAACACTGCTGGTAAGCCATACATGGGCACTGTCATCTAGCTTCTGGATCTCTCTTCAGTTGGGCTTCTGTGTATTAACTTTTGCCCTTTATCTCCAGTCTCCTTTTGTTTTCTTTATGTGAAAACAGAGAATCAGAAAGATTGAGAAACTTGTTCAAAGACATGGAGTTTAGAAGGGACAAGGCCCAGCTGTGCCTGATTTCAAAACACATTCTGCACTGCACCATTTTGCCCTTGCTCCAGTTTGGAGATAAACATTGGTCTCTCCTGTCCTCCCCACAGGCTCAAGTCTTGCCAATTTCTGTCTTGGTTCCCTAGCTCTATGACCTTCACTGGTCAAGGACTCACCTAGGTCCTTGCCTGGAATGCTCCTTGCCACAATCTTCTCATAGCCTTTTTACACTCCCTCCTTGGAAGTCAGATCATATGTCTCTCCTAGGAAGTGTCCCATCAATCTCAAGTGGTCTTCCCCACTGACCCCCTGCCTCATGTCCATCATATTTCCTTGATATCATTGACCACATTTTGTAATTATTTGCCCCCTTCTGCACACTGCCAAATGTAAACTCCAGGACAGCAAGAATCCTGCCTCACTGATTCGGCTTCTATCAGTAGTAGCCCCAATAACAATTTCGTAAATGAGTAACTACTTGGATGAATAAGTATTCTGGGAGAGCCAGAACTATAAAAAATTATTATATGATCCAACAAAGATTTGAGCAGAATTCTGTGTCTGCAGAGATAAAGAAGGGTAAAGGAGCATGAATGAATACGAGGTGAATATTAGTACATCTCTGGAGGAGGACTTACATGAACTGGGACTGGTGAGTAGGTAGTATTTCAATATAAAAAGATGGTGTGAAAAGCATTCCTGCAAGAAGGAACAGCATGAAAAAGCACACAAAAATAGAAATGAGCAGGGTAACTGTTAATGTAACAGTTAGACCTGAGTATAAAGTTCAACCTTTCCTTTCCATAACTGGTCATTCTGGGCCAGGTGTTTAATAAACACATTTTTAGAACCTTCTTAATTCTAGGCATATGACCATCACTTTTTCCTCCTCAAATCTCATTTTTCCCCCCGGTTGCTGAGTAAGGATAATAATCAATAGTTTAGGAATTTTTTTAATGAAATAATGTGTATGAAAGAACCTGGTTTTTAGCAGGTACTATCATCGCATGGAGATCACAGCTTAAGTGACCTACTAAGTTCAGGAAAGCCTTATTCAGAATCAAGGAGCAGATCTTTACAAAGCACTTTTGCAGAAAGGGGAATACACTGAGTAAATGTAGTTTATTCATAAGAAGGCTGGGGCCTCCCTGGTGGCGCAGCGGTTAAGCTGCACTGTGGTGCTGTCGGCAGCCGTGATGTGAGTTCGACGTCCAGCTGGGGAGATTCCCACATGGCGCGGCAGACCTCTTCTGCCTTGCCCGCTGCTCCCCTCAGCAGTGTTTTTCCATTCATCTGCCTGTTCTGCTCCCCACTCTGTCTCTGGTAAACCCTCTCACTGCCCCATGCCTCTGGCCTATACCCCAGCTTGTATGCATAAATAAATAAATCTTTAAAAAAAGAAAAGAAAAAGCTGGACTTAGGGTTAGGGGAGATAAATTTTAGCCTTATTATAAACTTGGGTTCCAGAAGACTCTTAAAAGTCACTCAATTCATCCGTGTCCCAGTCCTTCTCCTTAAAATTATTATAAAAACACCAGAATATGAATTTAACCTCTTCTTCAGGGTTTCAATAAAGAAAGTTAAGATCACTTCTCTCTAGATCATTAAGCTTAGGCAGAAAGGTGCCATATGAAGCATTATAGTGGAAATAATGTGAAAAGAGAAGCAAGTAGCTTAATCGTTTTCATAATGCAGAGGTGCTACAGCAAGTCATAATTTTAATACAAAAAATATATAAAGGAAATGATGGGACTATCCAGATCTCCTAATGTTCTAGTTTGTCCTGGTGAGTTCTGGTATCACTTAGCAAGTGCATACTTAATAAGAAAAATGAGTAGGGAGGGAAGGTTAGAAGAATCACGACCAACCAGGAACATGTTTAAGTTAGCCTGGAGGAGAAACGAGTGAAAGAGGTAGGCAGGAGCAAACAAAGTGGAGACATAGATCAGTATAGGAAGAGGAATCCACAGAGGGGGGAGATATTGCAGAAAGAAAGAGTGACTTCCCATTGAGCTGCTTAATCGTCCCATTCCTATGCATGATGTGACTGCAGCTTTGAAAGGAAAACTATTGCTTCGGGGGCCTGTCGATCTTCCTTACATATAGACCGTTTCCTGAATGTTGCTCCATAGGAGCCTTACCATTTCCTATAAGAACTTCTATATAATTGTAACTGGCTAATTGGTGGCTTTTTTTCCATTAGCAGTGAGCAAGGTAAGTGACCAAGTTCTAGAAGAGGTCATCTTGCAAGGGGAGAAAATACTGAAATTCCAATCTTATGTCACCACTCACAGCACTGTGTGCTGGGTGAACACTTAACACCTGGTTTTCCTATTGTCCCCATTGTAGCAGTGAGAAAACAGAGGCTAAAGCTACCTAAGTCACTTAAGCAGGTTTGCATGGCTGGTGAGTGGCAGACCCAGAGTTGGATTCATTTTCTCTGACTCCAAAGCTCATACTCTATGTTCTCATTAAAATGAATGAAAAAAAAGAAAGAATTAGCATGTATTTTTAATGAGTAGGATGGATAATGTCTTACTAAGGGCTGATTTTGAAATATAAGATTATCTTCAGAAAAAGCATCCTTTTCTTTCTTAATGTTGGCTTGGAAATTAGAGCAAGAAAGTTATGGCAAGAGTCCCTTTGTACTGGGAGTAGCTAAAATTGCTAACTTTAACAATCAACTTCTGCCATCTGGGTTGTTGCAAAATCTAAATTGGTATGGTTTGTCCTGCTGTCTTGGAAAGGGAGCAACTAGTACAAGGGAAAGGATTCAAAATGTGGCAAAGGAAATATTTTTTGGTGGGGGTAAGATTTTGCTTAATTATCACTGCAGTGGAATGACTGGCCAAAGTCAGAAATCTTTTCTTTCCACTCAGTGAGCAGCCCAACACAGCTTCAGAATGTAAGGCATAAACAAATGCCATTTCAGTTCTTTCCACCTCTTAAAAAAGTTAATCAAGGATTCATTTTTTAGAATAATCTGTGTTAAATCAAGCGGCCAGACAATGAAATAGGAATTAAAGAAAATGAAATGGTAGGAATTACCATAAAAATACTAAGTTCTGTCAAAAGCCCTACCAAGTGAACTGGTTAATAGGCACCTACAATTGATTGCCCTCTGGGTTCACATTTTACTGGCATCTTTATGATTCTTCAGTTTGCTTCCATCAGCATCTTTCTTGATAATCCTTGACAAATATCCATCGTGCATGCTGGGCTGGTAGGTTTGAAAGCAAAGCAAGTCTGTGGTGGGATCTAGGTAGTTGGGAAGGTTGTGGGTTAAGTTAATATGGATTAGGAGCAAGTATTGTAGCTCGTGATTCTTTGCTTGAATAAAGCCGTGTGTTCTGTGACCCTTGATCCTGTTAGACCTGGCAAGGATTCCAGCTAGAAAAGGAACAGGAGCATTACATACTTACTCAGTTTTCCCACAGTCTATATCTCCAAGGACTAGTAGGTCCTGAAAATGGGACAGCAGATTTGGTGAAGTTCGTTTGGCTCCCCTCATCTTGGCGCTGTGGTGTGGGTTATCCTTTGATCGCTTAGTCTTGCGCAAGCTGGTCTCGTGTGTCCACAGCAGGCTGTGGGTGTCTGGCTGCTGTCTCACAGAGATAGCAGGTCAGTCTGTGGTCCTTCTAGAATCTGCCTTGCTTGTCAAATTCCAGAAAGTGCCCATCAGAAGACTCTTTGTCTCCACAGTAGCACAGCAGTCTGCAGTTGAGACATTGACTTCACTGAAAAAAAAGTTTGAGCTACCAGGTGAAGAGTCTTTTCTAAATGTCCCATGGCTGCTTGATTTCTAAACTGCAGCATTATTCACATTTTAGACTGGATAATTCTTGTGCTTCTGTACTAGACACTACCCATCAGATGCCAGAAATTTTCTTCCCAGGTTGTGAAAACAATGGTCTCCAGACATTCCCTAGTGTCTTTTGGGGTACACAATTGCTCCTGGTTGAGAACTAGTTTGGATTTTGTGCCCTTGAATATAAGACCATTGATTTTTTTTTCCTTCAAACTCCTAGTTATGCTCAATAAGGTAAAGCCTCTTTTTGAGACAGATTTCCAACTTAAATCCCTTTATCTTCTTTTTGATAAAACACATTGCATTTTAATCTTCCAATGTCTGATTGGCCCAAGTATAAAATAGGAAGTTGAGGAGTGCAGTAGTTCTATGCACCTATAACTCGCGTTTGAGTTAACAGTTTTCTACCCAATAGCTCTATGACCTTGACCAAGTGACTCTACCTCTCTGAGTCTCCCTTTCTCTATCTTTGAGATGAAGGAAGTAATGAGATGGCATCTTTTCCATCCTGTCGTGATGCTGAAATGAGATAAAGTAATGAAAACCTCACTGCAGGCTGCCTGGCTTGTGGTAGAGCTTGAAAAAGGTTGGCCATGGTGATTACTGTCATTGATGATAGTTTTGGGAAATTACTTGACTTGTTATTGTGAAGTCAGTGTTTACTGCTTGCTTTATATTTGAAATTTCTTTATGAAGTAACATAGATTTAGAACACTGATAGTTTTCATGTTTATGGAGTTTGCATGTCCTAATGATGTTCACCACTGAAAATCTAGCTTCCATCTTAGTAGTTAATGAACCCCTTCCACATTCTTTTTTCTCAGGAAATAGATTCACACCTGTGCATGACACACACAATCGCACACACAATCTGAGGTGCTCAGACCTGCATGCTATTATCAGACAAATCCCAGACATTCTCATTCACCCCAGTGTTTCTTCTAAGTCTGTTCTCTCTCTTTCCAGTCCTTTCCTTCTGTTCTTTCCTTCGAGAGCCCCAACAGATGAAACACAAATAACTCCCTTGATTTGCAGCCTGGGTACCAATGAGAAAACTCCTCCATTTCCTTTTGATTTTATGCTCCATGGCTCAGGCCTCCTCCTAAACACCATGGCATCTGATAAAAGAAGCCACAAAACAAAAACAACAGCATCCTTTTGGCAAGAACTTTATCATATCTATGTCTGTAATGGCAAAGAAATATTGGAAATGAGAAAATCCATTTTTGGTGTCTTTTATTTTATTTTATTTGCTGCAGAAGCAAAGTGACCTTCATGGAGCACCGGCTCCACATTCGCTTTCCATGGCATTGCCCACACCCCTCCTTCTTCACCTCCTCCTGCTCCCCATTCAGCTTCTCAACAACCAGCAATCACTCTGCCCTCCTGGTCAAAATTTATGACCAAGAACAGATCATAAACAGAGAAGGCCAATCCCAATCCCGGGCTCTGCACCGTCCTGTTGGCCGTAGGAACGACAGCTTGATAGGACCGTAAAGAATAAGGCTGCATCCCCCTCTGCCCATGAATCATGCCCTGTGAAAATGACTCACCAGGGGGGACTGCAGGGGACACGGAGCCCTGTGGCGAGGCAGCTGCCTTCTCTAAACTACCAGAACAAAGCGTCCCCACGGTAACTTCCCCACCACGAAGATCTTGCCTACACCCGGATCCATAAGGGCACAGATTCTCAGGGATCCATGTGGAATGGGGAGGGCCACTCCAGTCCACTGACATGCAGAGAATCACTAGGAAGCACGGAATGAGTCCCTTACGGGCAGTATCTGGGGAATAAGAGCACGCTTCTCACAGATGGCCTCTTCCTCCTCCAGTCGCCTCTAAGTGTGTCCATCAGTGGCTGGTGCTTCTCAGATGTGATAGTGCTTGGGTATCATGGGACTTTCTTTTTCAGTATCAGATTGAGTGGTCTGGGTGGGACCAGAGAGGAAATCACAATTTTATAAGCCCAAGGGATGTTGCTGCTGGTCTTCCATGCACCCTTTAAGGAGTGCAGTCCTGAGTGTTTCAGAGCAGTCTTGCCACCTGGCTTCTTTTCCCCACTCCAAACTTGTATTTTTTTAAGTGATACTCACCAGCTTTTATAGGAATCAGTACTCATCTCCCCAAAGAGATTGATTCTGGGAAAAACAAACTCCCTCTATGTCCATGAAATAGCAGAAACTCCAAGAACAAAAGACGTATAGTTAGTATTGAATTTGCTCTCCCTCTCCTCATAGGGTTTAAAAAATAATAGTTTCCTGACAAATGATCTTCCATGCTCTTCTCAAGTGACTGCCATAGTTGAGGTGTCGCAGCCCAGGACTGCAGAGGACAGCTAGTTCTTTTGTTTTTCCATGCTCAGTGTGATGGAAGGTTGGTGTCACTTCAAGGTCTGCTTGCCCCAGGATCTGGGTTTAGGCAACAGAGCAGCAGAGAACCAGGGCAGGACTCTCTACATTGCTGGCATTTTTCTTTCCTCTCTGGATCTGTCTGTGGGTCTATAGACTGTGCACTGAGTTCAAGACACTACATTGGGTCTATCATGGCCCCTGTGAAAGGACAAAGAGGCTAAGAAGCAGGAGGCAGGAAGGGCCCAGCAATCTGTACATGTACGAGAACTTCAATGTGTAAGGCCTATAAGCTGGTGTTGGCAAAAAAGAAGTGAGCTTGGAGCTCAAGGGTTTAGACCCTAAGACACACTCCCAGTCATTCCTGGGATCTGTTTGCTTACATGAAATATGGCAAAGACCCGATCCAAGGTTAGTTCTATCAAACACTCCCTATATTGTTCCGCCAATGACTTGGTACTTGAATCTCTTGGAACACAGGGTCCTCCAGCGGAATAAGCTCAGGGTTTGAGTCAGACAATCTGGAGGGCTGAGTTCTTAGACCCAGCTGATTAATTGGCTTGGCTCTCACTCTCTAATTCTCTGAGCCTGAATTTCCTCTTCTGTCCAAGCCTGATAAGATGTACTTACCAGCATATTTTTGAAGATGCCATGAACTAAAATGGAAAGGCCTAGCATAGCATCTGACACAGGAGTCACTCAAGGAACTTAAATTCATTCCACACTCACACAACATGCACACACATACCTGAGTGTAGCAGATTTTATTGCACACGCAGCACAGTCGACATGGACAAGTCAGACATGGTATTCTGGGGGCTCCGCCTACCTCAGCTCTGAGCTCCAAGCCGTGGCCAGTGGTGGTAGGTGTGCTGGCCTGCTCTTTGTGATCAGAGGTGCACCTGGCCGGGGCGCGTGGCTGAAAGCTGGAGAGTGGAGGGACTGGGATAACAAAAAGCCTTTTTCTGGGGAGCCTTGTCTTTTTGGATTCCCCAGGACTGAGAGTCCAGCCCAGCTTCATCATGGCCTCATCCTTGGCCGGGTAACCGAGTGTCCCTCCCCTGAGGGCCCAGGATGGCAAAAGGCCCATCATTCCAGTCCACTTTAAAATAGGTGGTTTATATGAAATTTGATAGAATTAAGTGGTCTATGGCAGTGATTACTTCCATGAGCTCCTCAGTTAGCCTGTTTTAGTCTGAGTCCTAGTCCTACTACTTCTTTACTCGGTGACTGTTGGTATATTTACTTTATTTTTTTTTAAGATTTATTTATTTATACATACAAGCTGGGGTACAGACCAGAGGTGTGGGGCGGCGAGAAGGTTCACCAGAGACAGAGCGGGGAGCAGACTAGGCAGATCAGAAATACACTGCTGAGGGGAGCAGCGGGCGAGGCAGGAGAGGTCTGCTGCGCCATGTGGGATTCTCCCCAGCCGGGCTTCGAACTCGCGTCACCGCTGCCGACAGCTCCACAGCGCAGCACTTAACCGCTACGCCACCAGGGAGGCCCTGGTATATTTACTTTAATCTTTAAATCTTTAGGCTTTAGTTTTTGGATTTTGAGTATTCAGTGAGTTACTGTGTGTAAAACACTTAGAAGATTCCCTCACACATTATGTGTTCCTAATATGATGATATGGGTTTTGTTTCATCTAGTTGTAGAGAGTAGAAAACAAAAGCATGCAACCCCCTCCATGCCTCACTAAAATACCCAAAACAAGCAAAAATAACTCACCATTGTGACAGCTTACTTTCAGTTTTGGTACATTATATAAGAAGTTTTTTCTCTAAGACTACTTTGAAGCCATTTAGAACTGGCAGGAGTTAAAGTTTTGACTTATAACCTTGACAAAAATTAATTTGGAATGGATCATAAAGCTAAATGCAACTGCTAACATTATAACGCTTCTAGAAGAAAATATAGGGAAATGTCTTCACAGCCTTGAGATGGGTAATGCTTTTTTTGAGAGAATACAAAAGCACTAAGCATAAGAAAATACCAGTAGCTTGGACTTGCGCAAAATTAAAATGTTTTGCTCTTCAAGTGATATTCTTGAGAAAATTAAAGGGTAAACCACTGACTTGGAGAAAATGTTTTCAACAGTATATCCTTAAAAAACCTGTATTCAGGGTAAATAAAGATCTAAAAACCAATAATAAAGTAGATAAAATAGGTACTGAAAAGACATACAAAATAATTGAATAGAAACTTTATAAAAGAAGATCTGCAAATGGCCAATAGGCCTCTGACAGGTGCTGTGCATGTATAATAATCAGGGAAATTACATTAAGGTCACATCGGGGCATCCTGCCACCCCCATGAAAATGGCTACAATTTACAAGATTGACAGCACCAAATGGAGAGCATGGCTACTACTGGGATTGTCATATGTTAAAAGTGACAGTGGAATCTGAAATGGTAACTGGAAAATTGGCAATTTCTGATACAGTTAAACATAGATTTTAATGAAGACCCAGCAAGTTCACTTTTTTCTATTTATCCAAGAGAAGTGAAGATATATGTCTACAAATATATTTATGTAAAGCTGTTCATAGTAACATCATAATAGTTTCAAACTGGAAATAGGATAGGTGTCCATCACAAGAATGGATAATGAAAATGTGATTTATTCACATGATGGAATATTAATAGCACTGGTAAACAAATTCTTACAAAAGTCATATCACTGAAATAAAATTAGTCATTTCCTATCAATTTGTATGTGCTCAACACAGATATGACAGTCAAATTCTAATTTTTGCTCTAGTTTTTTTTGTAATCTGCAATAAATTGATGCTTACATCACGAAATGCATGCCAATAGTAATAAGCCTATGGTTAATACCTGTAAAAAATCAAGTCATAGACTACTTCTTAGACTTTTTCGCTTATCCCTTGTACAGCTATTCAGGAGCATCTCTGGGGAGTGTCCAGCAGTAGTCAGCCAGCATTGTAGTGGACCATTTTCCCTGGTATCTTTGTTCCATTGATGCGATATCTTGATGAAAATGTTTGCTGTAGTTTTCAAGGAAGAAATTCAGATGGGAATGAAGAAAGTGGATCTTTAGAGACATATTGCATCCAAGTATCTGATACTGCATCAGCATGTCTTCTACTAGTTGCTTGTAGTTTTCTGCCCTAACATTTCCAAGAAAGTTTGTAAACATTAGGTGAAAAGCATTCCATGCTTATTTTGCATCACCCTGCAGCAAGTTGTTGAACCAGTCATCTCAATGCAGGCGGAATGTTTAGGTAGACTATTCTCAACTTCTTTTGCTTTGTTACTCTGCCAGAAAGAGGAGGAACCAAGCAGAATTAACAGTCTTTTATGTGGTTGCTTGGCTCTCTCCACACCAGGGGGACTGCAAATGGCATTGATGGTCTTTTGCCATTTAACCACTGTGAAAGCTGTGTTGTCCATGTAGCACAGCATAGATGCGGGGCCCAAGGCTTGTCTTGGTGACCAACCTTGCATCCGAAGTAAAGATGATAAGACTTCTTCACTTGAGAAGTGATACTTTTCTGTTGGTTGGCAAATGTCACTTCCCCACAAATAGAGCAGAAATTGTCCACGCTATTAGCGCACTTTTGAGGCATGACTGTTCTGTATTGTGCCTAAATGGATAAAATAATAACAGTTCTATGGAACAGTAGCTTAAACTATCTCGCACAAAGTCTGAAATATTTTCAATGCTCAACTTTTCCAACACGCTTTCTATAGTGCACTGCTGACGTCAGCTTACTTCAGCAGCTGCCTGGCAGTAGTATTACATTGCATCAGAAAGTGATGCAATCAACTTCGGATGATGTGTGCATGATGGTATTATGCAGTGTGATGCAATATTATATCATTCTAGGCTGATTTAGGATGTTGTTGCAGTCCTACTGGATAAATTTACACAGTGAAACATATAAAATGAATTAAATGAATTATCTTCAAAACAAGAGCTAATAAAAAATTTTCAGGGTTATTTTCATGTTCAGCACACCAAGATACTACAGATTAGAGTCTTTTTAAGTCAGTTATGATCTCACTGTTGACCAGTGTAGTCATTAAAACTGAACTGTGGATAATGCAGCAACATCTATTTATCTCAAAAACGGTATATTGTATGGGAAGAAAAAGACACAGAAAAGTACATATTATATAATTCAATGACTATACACTTTTACAATAGACAAAACTAATATATATTAGAAATCAGAACATTATCGCCTATGAGGGTGGGAGGGGGCTGATAGAAATGCTCTAAATCCTGCTCAGAGTATTCATTTCACAGATGTACTGATTTGTTCAAATTTGTCTAATTGTATACATCAACTCATGTGTTTTAGTCTATGTAATTATACTACAATGAAAACCAACACAACAAATGCATGTGTGTGTTTTTCCCTGATATAGAAATTTTCAATTTTGAATTACTTTTAATTCTAGAAGCTTCTCTGAGCCCAGATTATTTGTCATACTCTTTTTCTCCCATCAGACTTTCTGTTCTGCTGCTGGTCATTATCCAGAGAACAGAAAAATAGGAATGTTGCAATGGTAAACAAAATCCCCTTAGTTATATGCATCTCTCAAAAGCCTGCCCCTGCCCCCATAGAGAGATTATGCTGTAATAGAGCCTCTCTGGGGGACTCTTACAACTGCCCTTTCTGTCTGGGCTTCTGCACTTGGGCTTTCCTGTCCCCATCTTGTCCTATGTTACCTCTTATACAATAGAACTGATGGCCCTTTCAACTGGAATTGAACTCTTCATTCAGATTTTTCTAGGCACATTACAAACTCTAATTCATTAACATCATCATAAATGGTAACGTTCTGTGAAAAAGCGAGGTGATGGCACCAATTTAAATAATCTTCTTGTAGTTGCACATCAAATCAATGTCAGCACAAACACTTGAACCTAGAAATGATGAGTCCCCATTCCTCTGCCAGACTGATTGTCACATGGTGGTTGAAACAAAGATAGACCCGCAGTCCACACTGCCAGAGTGTACCAAGCTGCAATTGGCACCTGGATGTGCTGAGGACTGCAACAAAGAAGAGAAGAAAAGGACATGGACTAGACAAGGCTCTAAAGGCAATATAGAATCCTTTTCTTAAAATAGCCATAAGGACAGCTACAAAAGAATATGCATTCTTTCATAGAATTTCAATGCGTCCCAGTCATTTTGTTGTTGACTGGTTGAACCCAGATCAATGAAGTCACATACCCAAGGTCACATTACTCATTTTGTCCCAGAGCTGCTGGGCCTTTGCCAAGGCAGTCTTTTTGTGATGCAGATCTCAAAAGAAATTTTCTTATTCCTTGGCTTCCCATCCATTTACATAACAGAAAAGTTTAATTTCCACATTGTTTCATTTGGGCATGGGGCATTAAATAAATACTATAAAATTCTCACTTGCTGCCAGTAGTCTAATAATAACTGACAGTTACAGAGTTAGCACTCCATGCCCAGTAATCTTTTCTGAATGTTTTACATGCATTAATTCATTCAATCTGCACAATATACTGTTGTTACCTCCCCCTGACACAT
The DNA here is from genome assembly GCA_004024925.1 of Scalopus aquaticus. NCBI lineage: Eukaryota > Metazoa > Chordata > Mammalia > Eulipotyphla > Talpidae > Scalopus > Scalopus aquaticus. Next base: position 49,440 of record PVIJ01002543.1, on the reverse strand, counting down.
ACACACCATTTCACAGTTGCAAAAGTGGAAGCAGAGAAGGTGTATATCTGAAGAGGTGTGAATCTATCCCTCTAATTCATATACAGTTTTGTAAGCCAACATTATCTCAATTAAAAAACTCTGTCCTAAATCATGCAGTCTATACTTGATAGAGTCAGAACTGGAAATGAAAGATACTAGTTCTAGTAGCCACACAGATCTCACCTGATTCTTGGAGGACAGGAGGTACAGAAAATTTATTTCCTCTGAAAAAAGATCTAAAATTTCAGTTATGCATCCTGTGACTAGGTAATGAATGCATCATAACTGTGGACCCCAGATGCTCTGTTGTCACCGTGCAGAGTGGCTTATGTCATTTGAATGTTCATGACTCAACAAGAAATTGCTATTATCATACTGTTATACCCAAGGTGTGCAATGTAAGGTACTATGTCCACGGTGTGCACAGGGAAGAATGTGAACCTGGACAGATGGCTCTAGGGATTCTTCCCCTGGAGGATAACAGGGATGTTGTAATCAAATGGCATTTGGTCCTTCCAGTGCTAAATGATGTGTTACTAAACAGAGTCTGCACAAAATAAAAATTTCAGTGGAGAAACATCTATGTTTAGGTTTTTCTGGGTGGGAAGTCCCTCTGGTTTGAGATAGACTGCCTTCCTTTTGGGGGAATTGGCATCGAACTGATTTTAGAAAGAACTGGCTATTCTCCAAGTTCTCCCTGGTCAGTGTGACCTGACACATTTATTGGTTTTAACCAATAATTCTTATGGAAGGGCAGGCTGGAGAGGATGGAGTTGTCCTTTCTGGGGGAGCTGTCAATATCTGGAGCAGGGAGGAAAATGCCTGTTTTAAAAATGAAGTAAGAGAATTGATTGTGAACTGGACCTAGGACTTCCTCTTCCATCTCTCCCAACTGGGACTAAGTTTGCACCAGCAAGCGGACGCGGCATCAGCATTCATACTGGTATCTTTCTATCGCAGTAAAATAAATGTTTCTTTTTCTAAAATTGTTTTGGTTTTGATTTGTGTTTAGTCACAAATTGCAAGTTACTTAATTTTTAATGCCTTTTAAAAAGATGGGGACTATATTTTTGAGAATGAAGGAACTGGTCTCAGCAGAGATAGGAATGGTTGCCTTATGCCTTCTCATAGAATGGAGATGTTGAAAATAAGTCCAAATGGTGGTCCCAAGGCATTTTGAAGAAGTTGAATTCTCTCATCCAAAGTGAATGCTGTACAGTTATTGGAACTTCAAAATCTTGGGAAGTGTTTCTCAGGAACCCAGTTTCATGGGAAGGCGAGGAAGATGTCATTTCTAGGATAAAACTCAAGATAAGCCTTGGAAGAGGGCACTCATAGCTCATGTTGTTACAAAGAGCTAAGGCTGGTTTCTGGGAGTAACAGCTTCTCAGAAGACCTAGTAGTTATGACTTATCAGTTACAAGCTCCAAGCCCCGCTCTGAAGTTTGTCTTGTCAAGAGTGATGGGCCACCTTTCGCACAAGTACATTTCCTGATGGGCTGACATAGGAAGCTCAGCCAGAACCTCTGTGTTCCCAGTGTTAGAGATGAGCTGGTGAAGCACATGGCTTTGCTAGCTTTAAGATACCAAAAGGAGGGGGCCAAACTGGTGGCGCAACAGGTTAAGTCACAGCACTATGAAGCTATCTAGAGCCAATGCAGCATGAGTTCGATCCCCAGCCAGGGAGCTCCCCACATGGCACAGCAGACCTCTCTTGTCTCACCAGTTGCTCCCCTCAGCAGTGTATTTCAGTCAATCTGTCTCTTCTGCTCCCCACTCTGTCTCTGGGGAATCCTCTCACCACCCCTACACTTCCGGCCTACACCCCAGCTTGTATGCATAAATAAATAAATCTTAAAAAAAAAAAAGATGCCAAAAGGACTTGAAGGACCTTTACCTTCAGTCTTGTCTTTTGGATTATCACATGTAACTAATTATCTCAAGTAAATGTCATTTCTCCCATCACGATGCTAAAATCCATTAGACAAGATAGAACTCACCTAATCTGCCTGTTAAGAGCACACATTAGCAGTGTTTTCTGGACTCCCATCTTTGCATTGTCTCCCATGTTTGATGGCATTTCTTGAAGGGTGCATTTGTTTACCTAACAGGAATGTTCAGAAGTGAGTACCTGATCTTTGATACCAGGCACTGAATGAAAGTGAAGAGGGTGTGATGAATCTTCTTTCAGAAAATGCTAAGATTCTTTTGTTTTACCCTATCACATTTCACTCGACCATTTAGTTGAATTCATCTATTTGTTTAAAACCTGCCATGTTGCCATCAGGTACTTGCTCCTGTGTTGGCTCCAAACAGCTCTGTAGGAAACAACCAAAATGATGTTACAAAAAAACACAAACTACTGTCATGCAAATTATATCTAATTGTGGCTGTGGATTTTTATTGTGTGTAAAAGCTAAGATCTTCCTAAGTTCCTAATACATGCCAGCTACAGTTTGAAGGCATGAAGTATGTTACTTGTTTAACTTTTCAAAGGTCCCATGCCACCTTTATCTCATTTTGGAGATAAGGAACAGGTACTTTCGGTAACTAGGCCAAGGTCACACAGGTAGAAAATGACAGATAGGGGATTGGAAACTGGGCTGACTGAATCCAGGATTTTCGCCGCGATGCTAGAATGCATCGAATATCAGGGGTTATCTGCTTTGTATTGGCTGGCCAGAGGCACCTTTCAAAAGAAAGAATATTCAAGCTGAAACGTAGAAGATGAGAGCAAGTCTTAAAGATGAGGTGAGCATGTGGGCATATTGTCTTGCATGTTTGTGTATGTCAGTGTGTATCATGCATGTATTGTGTTTGGGGTAGAACTGGGACCTGAGCGTGTGCTTACCAGAGCAAATATCACACATGATGTTCCAAAGGGAAAAGAGAATGGGATTTCAGGGAAGAAGAGAGAGCAACAGAGACTTAAACAATTCAAATCCCAGAAAAATCATGTGTCTGAAAACTTATGGTAGAAGTGGAGATTGATGTGAGTTTGGAAGGGTGAGTGGGCAAAGATGCAACTACTTGGTCTCACATCCAGGTCTGGAATCTAAAGTCACAGAACTACTGTAAGCAAAAGGAGTCACCTTATTCAATGTAGATTTTAAAAAAGATCACTCTTGTTGTTAGGACAGGTGTCGGTGGCTCTTACAGGTGACCAGGTAAGCGATGAGGGAGTCTTGGCCTTGGATGATGGCAAAGCTCGTGTATGCGGTATGAGATGCTGGAGCGTCCTTGATGACCAACTCCCAGCTCAGTGTACTGACAGCTTCCATTTCCTACAAGATGATTTTTGACCTAAAGGAAAAACTTTCCACATAAATGCATCTTATTTGGGGCTTCCCCCTGTATGCAATGAGTTCTAATACAGTAGGCTTCCTGGTCAGACTCTGCTACTAGAAACACTGAGGGTCTAGGAACCTGACTGAGTCACCCGCACAGGAGGGACAAACTATGGATTCTGTGTGTGTAGCATGGAAAAGTGTATTCTGGCTACTGGGAAATAGGGCCAATGCTACTGAAAAGGCTTCCTTTGGGCATCCTGGGCTTTTTATTAATAGTTTTTATCTCTTTAATTGCCTTATCTGTGAATACCTAGCAGCAACCATTTAAACTGGTGCAAAATCAGTAATAATAGTCCCTTTCTGAAGGATTCTCCTGCCTGCTGAAGGCTGTTGAAAGAAAAAGACAAACTATATTATTTGCTGGAAATGTAAACACAGTCTATTTTGATTACCTTTTGTGACCTACAGGGTTCAGTGGAAGTGGAAGTGCTGTGTGAATATGGTGGTGACTTGTGAGCTGACGGTGTCTCTAATAATCACCCCCAAAGGCAGCGTGGTGTAATAATATGTGGGATCCCTCTTCTGTGTTCCCACAACTGTGACTTCTCGGGGGCCCTTCAGATAGAGATAGTTTAGGAATTAGCTGCCTATGTGTTTCCATTCCGCCAAAATAGAACTTAATGATTCTTTCACATTCTCTCTTATTCATAGGAAGATTGCTTTTTATGGGATTCCAATACAGGTGAATTGTGACACTGCTATCCTTTGTTATATATCCTAATAATAATTGTTATTTATTGAGCACTTACTGTTTGCCAGGTTTGGGCTAGTTGCTGAATACACCTTATTTAGTCCTTGGAGCAGTTGTAAAGGAAGGTGATATGACTACAATGATGAAATTAAAGCTAAAGCAATCTTGGTTTTATAGTGATTGGGGCTAGTGATGTATATTGCCTCATTTTACCCTGTGGAGGTCTAACCACATAGGGGGAATTGTGTTAGTTCTGAGCAATACATTTCAAGAGAAACATTGGCAATTGAAAAAATGGTTGGCAGAAAACATCCAAGATGACTTAATTAAATCTTACTTTCTCACGTACCATAAGAAAGGTCTGGGAAATCTCACAGCTCATGGGGCAACTTAGAACAGTATGTTTGCATTAATAGTCATACCTCAATAGGAGAAACTAGGGATTCCATGAGAATACATGGCTGAACCTTCAAATCTAGTCTAGGAGATGGTAACTGGCTCTTGAATAATTAGATTTCAGGTAGGGAAAGGAGAGTTGGGAGCTTTTTAGGCTACATAAACACCATGTGTATGAATTCAGAGACAGAACAGCAAATTGAAGGACTTGCATGTCATTTAAGGACACAAGTTGCGGGGAGACACAAGGCTGGAGCTGGAAGAATGCGTGTGGAGCAGATCATGAGGGGCTTTGACACGTTAATGAGTTTGGACCTTAAAGGCTCTGGAGAAGTGAAGCCTTTAAAGCTGGTGTATAATATGTTTACATTTGACTTCAATGTGGAGAATAAGTGTGGATTTGGGGGGAGAAATTGGGAGGTTTTGCAATAATACAGGTGAGAAATGATGGTGATTTTGATTTAATGTCATGACAGTGTGAATACATAGAAGATATTCAAAGATTCAATCAGACACACACCTGGAAATGAGGGTCCCCAGGGATATGTAATAATTAAGAAGTATTTGCAGGGATATTATGTGGAAGAGGAAGACAATTTATTGTGTGTTTTTATTGAGGGCATAGTAAGGACTAATGGGAAAAAGTCTTTGGGAAACGTTTAAACTTCAGTACAATTGAGTGGTCCAAAAATTAAAAGCCAAAGTTTGTCAGCCACTCCTGAATGTGTCCAAGCATTTATTTTAATTCAGGGCACATTTTTAAGTGCTTATATGTGCTATAGACTTGACAACGATGCACAAGATACTGAACCCACACTTAAGAAGACTGAAGTCCTAAAGTTAATCACTTAAACTCAGTGAAATAAACTGAAATTTATCAATGTGAACAAAGATCTATGGAAATTAATTCTTCCTTGGATCAAGAATAATGACTCATTGAGATGATAAGAACAGACTGAGGAGCTTGCTAGAGGGAACCATTGAAGGTATCTGGAAGACATCTAAGTGAAGTGCTTAATGAACATTTGGAAATATGAGCTTAGAAATTACTCAGTGCTGGAGAAGTGTATTGGGAAGTTTTCAGTATAAGCAAGGTTTGTCAAGGCAGATGCTTGTACACAGGCACACTAAACTAGGGAATAGTGGGGATTATGGAAAATTGGAAAGCAAGTAACTTTTTCAAAAGGTTTTACCATCACTCAGCTCTGGTAGATTTCTACCATTTAGGAATGTTGGCCCTGTGTTGTCTGATCTCCATATTCTCTAAATGAAGAGAAAAACTTGGATGTTTATGTCGTTTCAAGTTACTATGATTTTTTTACACAACCTATCTTTGATCTAACTATAGTTCAAAGATTGTCAGATTCTCTTGTGTGTTATCAGGTGATGGTTGAAGCTATGAGTCTGTTCCGAAGCAAGTAGAGCACTGGTCTGTATAGAACTGATAATTCTTCTGAAATGGGAAATAAGTCTTATTTGATATGTAGCATTTCCATGTTCTGCATTGAGGATTCATGCTGCCCTAGTGATGTCTGAGGAATATATTATCAAGCAGGGTACAAAAGACAAAGAGAGGTTAAAACATGATGTTCACGTGGCGCCCAGTGAAGTGTAGACACAGGGGTGTTTACACAGAGTAATCAAGTACCTAAGGTGGTAACTATGGATCTGTTTTCAGACATCAGAAAACATTGCTTTCCTATCATAGCGCTTATGTTGTAATGAATGTGGATTTAACCTCTTACACGTGTTCCATCTTATATCACAGAGATCAAAATGGAACTATAAACATAATGATTTAAGAAACACTGCAGAGAAAAGGGACCAGGATAGAATCCTGAGTAACATTAGGGATGTCTGGGGAAGAATACCGAAGGGAGGTTTAGAATGGACCAAGAAGAGTTTCAACAAAACTGAGAGGACTTCAAGAAGAGAGATAAATTTTGACATATTATATAGATTAAGAACTGGTGAGGCCATTGGATTTAAAGGCAGAGGCCTGTGGTGACCTGGGAGAGGTTATTCCAAGGAGAATTGTCAAAGTCCCAGGTGCTGTGTCCTGGAAAGTAAAGGGGAGGTAATGAATGAAGTGACTACAGACTGCTCTTTGGGTAAATTTGGAGGTAAAGGGAAGGAAAGTGGCAGCTCCAAGGAGAAGGCAAGGTTAAAGAAAGATTTTATTTTTTTCCTAATGGAGTAAAATTGCCAATATATTGAGATGAGAAGAGTGATAAGTGATAATTGATGAAGCAAGGTATGGAATGAGGCATAAAATGGAGAGATCAAAATTAGAGCAATTGAGAATTCCTTCCTTTCAGACAGGTAAAAATAAGAATCTTTGGAGGTAGCCGAGAGGAAAATTGAGGGAGCACATGCCTGATGAGGCCTCGTTTTCTCTGAAATAGAAGAAGAAAGGGGTTCGTGGAGAAGTGGGGCCTAGAAAAAAAGAGAAACAGGTTTAGAACGGCTGCTGTAGGGAATTTAGTAGGGGTAAGGAAAATAATTTTTGAGGTTCTGAGGTTGGAAAGTGTTAAGTAGTAACAGCCGTGGGCTTTCTGCAGCAGTGACAGCAATGCCAGGGATGGGAAGGAGACAAAAGAGGACCTGGGCTACCTTGGCATTCGGGAATGACCAGCCAGATGTAGCGGAAATTCAGTGGAAAAGGTTCAATAACAGATAAGTGGGCAGATGAATAAATAGATAATGAAACAGATTGCGGGAGAAGTAAAAGATGTATGGAGAAGACAGATTTTCTGACAGTCACTGGGATAACTATTTTTCTTAGGTATCAGAATGACAGATTTTTGCTGTCTTTGGGTGACCTCTGAGGCATCTCTTAATTCCAATATTCTTTTACTCTAGACATAAGAAATCAGAGACAGTCCCAGGGCTATTATCATAATTGTCATGCTATATAAAACAAGTGCTGACCTTGTCAAGGGGTCTCTCTCAGGACTGACCTCCAGGAGCACGGCAAAGTAGGTGGTATTTCTCAACTGTAAGTCTCTCCTCTTTTTGTCATGTCCTCTTCCATTCCTTCATCTCATTCCTAAGGGATCAAACCAATGAGGGCATGTCTCTGATAGGGAGCTGCTTAGGCCTTATTCAAATCAGAACCTCTGAGGGGATAATTACTCCCAGTGTGTGGGGACCAAATATTTATTTTCATTTCATCACAGCCTCAAGGAGCTTGATCTCAAGTCAGCTTCTTGGTCTTTCTCGCTCAGGTCCTCAGGGAGTGATCCTGTGTCTCATTCCTGCTGATTCTGGTAACTTCTGCTCAACAATGAGAAGGAGGAATGAAAAGAGCTAGCTTAGTGTTCTGGAGATAAACAGAGACAGTCAGTACCAGGAGCTGTCCCATTCTGAATCCATCTCTTGAGTCAGAAAGTATGCTCCTGTGCTTTGCAACTTCCCTTCAAGCACCAGTAAACTGGCTTCGCTTTCACTGACCTTGGCTTGCAGTTTTTGGGAAACACAGAGGTCAATCAGAGGTGATTCTTCCATGAACCCACATATTTGGCCCTGGGGAAATTGCTCCTGAGACAGCTAAATGCACTAAGAAACACATTTGAAAGAAGACCCAGACTCTGTGACAAGAGAGGTTGAATCCTTGCCATGGTTTTAGTGCCTCTTGGTGTATGCGTGAGGTAGATCGAAGTCCCACACACAACTGGAGGTGTCTTCAGTGGGATCTCAAGAGCGAAAGCCAAATAGCCTTGAAATGAGAGTAAGAGATTCAACAGCAGACACTACCCAGAGGAACTTTGATTTCATTGCAGAAGCAATGCATTGCATTGCATTGATTTCATTGCATTGCATTGCTTCTTTTTCTAATGGACCACCTCTACCTGAACTCCTCTTGTGTCTCCTGTGTCTACAGCTCTGGCTCGACAAAGCCCTTGGCCCATGTACATGCTTATTAAATGTATATGGAAATTTGCGAAATGGCAGGAGGGCAATTTTCCACTTCCATATCTATTCCAATGACTGATGGATGGTAAAGTGACATCTCTTCCTTTGCATGGGTAGCTAAAAGCCATTAGGTTTTTTCCAATGCATGGGAAATCACAACACATAAAGGAGTTCATATAATAGGTTGGAAAGGAATTGGTTTTAGACTTTGTAAACCACCCCCCCTTATTTTTTTTAGTTTAAGCTCAATAGAGCTTAAAATTTTCAATTGCTCTAATTTGATCTCTCCATTTTATGCCTCATTTCATACCCTGCTTCATCAATTATCACTCTCCTTATCTCACAATATTGTCAATATTAACTTTATGAGGGAAAATTGCTTAACCTCTCTGTACTTCAGTTCTTTATGAAACCAGGGTTAGGGGATCTTGTGCTCAGGTTTATAATAGCATGAGATTCCCTCCCTCTCTTTTTCCCCGACTTCCCTGGATACCTTCCCATATATCTATGAATGTGTTGTGCTATAGCTACAGCTGTAACTCCTCTACTAGATGATGGGCAGGGAACACAAAGTCCTGTGTACAGGTGACCAAGGCTGAAGTCGGTCCTTCTGCTCATCTGTGATTACGTGAGACCTGCTCTGGCCTCGTTGGTCTCTCTGTGCCAGTTCTACCCTAGGGCATTCCCAACTTATGATGGATTCTCAGAGTCTATATATACACTGACTCTCCAGAAAATTAGAAACCAGAAAATTAGAAATGATCTGCAACCTAAATTAGGAACACCCTAAAAATTTGCTTATTCAACAGAAATTTAGTACCTACTTCCTGTTTTCTAAACACTGGGGACAGAACAATGTGAAAAAAGAGATACCATCTTTGTTCATGTGGCGCATACATCCTAGCGGGGAAGACATACATTAATCAAATATGCTGACAAACAAAGGTACATTGCATTGGCAGCAGTGGTGAGTGCCACAAAGTGGAGAACTTGTCCTTGCTTAGATAAGAGATCTGATAGAATCAGGACGGTCAGAAAGAATCTGTCTGAGGAAGTGACCATTGGCAGAGTCTGAAGGATAAGCTGAGTTAACTAAGAGCCTCACTGTCATAGCCTCACTGCAAAGCACCCAGGGTATGAGGGAGTGTGATGAGGTCATAGATTGAAGTCATGTGACTTGGAGCTCAGGGAGCAAAATTCAAAGTAAGAATTGTAAGGCAGATCATGCTCAAGAGTTTGTTTTTTATTCAAGCCACAGTGGAAGCCTATTCAACGATGATATCATCTGAAAAATGATCTGACGTTGTAGACACTAGCCCAGCTTGCTTTCCTGGAGGACATCCAACCCCCATGACGAGAAATAGAATTACCCATTACTGTTTACTAACCAAACTGGGTTATACATAAGCTGTCAATGTCCTTGTTCCAGCTCACCCTGTCACTTGAAGAGAAGAATGAGAAGTGCCCCAACCCCCCTCCCCCAATAAGACTTCATCCCCCATGTCCATGTACCAGCCCAGCAGGTCCTATGTCAGAGTGGGCAGGAAGAGTAATAGCTGTTGTTTCAGTTGACCTGAGCTAATCGATCACACCTCACCCAGAGACCCCATCTCCACTTACTGGGCATTCTCTGTCCTGAGGTGAAACACACAAGCAAATAAATAAGTAGGGAGCTGTTTGGCAATCCTCTTTGTCACTAATGAGGCATGTTCATTTATTTAGCAAAACATCCATAATTTTTAAATTGCTTGATTTTGCTACTGGCTATTTGGTGTCTTCAAGGGGTCCCATCAGGAGCAGTGCTTCCCCATTACCTGCAAAAGCAAGGCAGGCTTCTGGTCGCTGGAATTAATTACATGCAAAGATTTTCATTGCTCAGAGCAGCAAGCAGCTGGTTCCTGCAGGAGCCTGGCTGAAATCTCCTGCCAATTCCCCTTCCATGCTCGTCCCTCCCTCCACACCTACACCCTTTCTTTCTTTCATTATGCCCAATGGGTTCAATTCAAGGAGGGAAATCGTAATTAAAACATTTACAAAGCTCCACGTTTCTCTATGACTGCTCTTAAGACTGAACATTCACAGTTCTATTTTTCCAAATACAGCACAATGACAAAGTTTCCAGGATTTTTTCCTTCCTGACTTAGTCCCCCCCAGCTGGCATTAATACATTTGAAAACAACTTCACAGTATTAGAAGACCAGGGGCAAAAAGGAAGGGAGGAGGTTTGCTCTTTATGGAGTGGGGAGGAATGACAATGCCAACTATTTTCAGTGCACAGCACACTTTTCTGGTTGCCCAGCAGATCAGTTGACAATGGTTTATAGCTTTCTTATCTTTCTTCCTTTCCCCTTAATAATTCATACCTCTGCTACCAAGAGAGGGGTCTTGTTTTCCTTTTAGGTGTAATTAGAGTAATCAAAGGGTTTGTAATATGCTTGTGTTTTATTTCTCTGTCTCTATTCAATTTTTTTTTTTCTGTGAAAGAGAAAAATATAAAACCCAAAACAAAAACGCTGAATCTCTGGGTTGTGTGAATTCTTGCAGGGAAAATTGGTTTTACCATAATAGCAATTGGCAGCAATAATTCTGAGGTGAACAACCTGAAATTACTCTCTTAAAGGCAATAATTTGTATAGTACACATTTTGAGAAAGAGGGAAGGACTAGGTGATAATTTAGGTGAATTTTAACAATTTATCTTTATATTTTGTGATGCATGAGGAAGCAAAACTGTTGGAGTATTCAACTATGGATGTACATTTGCATTTGGTTTTGTTTCTGTTGAATAGATTCTGTCTTGAATGACAAATTAAACTCCCAACTTCCAAACACTGAATTCTTTTGTTGAGAATTTACACATTCTTGAAAGGAAAGGGGCCCAAAATGCAGTTACCCTTTAAAGGTAAGGAGGTTAGCCAAACAATGGATTGACAGGTATTCTACCTTTTATATTAACAAAACCTTCTTGCAGTTTAGAAGCCCTTGGAAATATTGTTTGAAAGATATTTTGCTACATCATCACAGGTATTTCCATGGTGGCAAAGTGATGTGTCACATGCAAGGTTGTGCCAACTTTGAATACAAACTGATGGGGAGAAGGAAAAATCAAGAATAAGGCCTTGTTTTAGGGTTTTACAACCTACTTACATTTGCTCCAGAGAGAGAACCTCCTAGAATCTGAACTTTAAGAGCCAGATAAAACAGTGCAACATCTTGGGATCATAGAGCCTTTTTATAGATTGGCTTAAAACATGAGAATATTGCTACAAGAATTTTTTTTCATTACTTCCACTCCTCAAACTATATATGTTCCTATTATTTTCCTTGACCAATATATATATTTTCTTATATCTACAAATTCATAAAAATCTGTGGGAAGAAGTCTACATCACTCCACATATTCTGATTATTCATGCAAAGCTCAATCAAGAGAAGATGAATTCCCAATTAATTAAAATTAATTACAAGGGCCTCCCTTGTGGCCTAGGGGTAAAAAATAAGTTAAAACATAAAATAAGTAAGTAAGTAAGTAAGTAAGTAAATAAATAAATAAATAAATAAAAAGAAACTTGTGTTTATATACGCTTAGGACACATCTTAAGCTGCTTAACTTGGGTAGTTTTCATCTGGGAGGGAATTACAGGGTCTAATGTAGAGATGGTGGCATGCTATGAGGAGAACCTTGGTCTCCTCTTCTCTGGTGGATGACTTCTTCCATATGTTGTGGTGCCACAGGGGAAAAATCCCCCTACCCTCCTTAGGTTCTTCTCAACTTAATTGCCCAGCTGATAAAGTAGGAGAAAAAAATTAATTAAAAAATTAATATATAGAGAATCATTATTCTGTGTGTGTCTGTGAAGGTGATTCTGGAAAGGTTAATATTTGAATCTGTAAACTGAGTACAGCAGACTGGTGATCCTCCCCACTGTGGACTCTCATCTAATCAGCTGAGAGCCTGAATAGAATAAAAGACTGACCAAGAGAGAATGTGCTGTCTCTGTCTGGTGGTCTTATAAGGAAGGAAAGGAAATTCCTTTCTTCTCCTTGAAGCTAGTAAAATAAATTAACACCAGATAGATTAGTAGGACAGAAAACCAAATTTCACTATGTACATGTAGGGAACCTGCATTTGTGTGGGTTCCAAAGTCAGTGGGGCAAAATGGAAGCATAGTTCCTGACCAAAGGCATGAGATAGGGGCCTGGGGCTTCAAGGAGCGGGGAGAGGGACACATCACAAGGAGAGGGTGGCTCAGATGAGGAAGACCAGGTATTCTGTAGTTAGATGTTTGTCCTGTGTATAGATAGGTTTCTCTGACAGAAAGGCTATTTATGGCAGTAATGCTCATTCTAAGGAAAGACTCTAGTTTTCATACTTCTAAGTCAAGGAGTGGTAAAATTTTCTCATGATCCTGTGGATTGATCCTAGCTTGAGATAATCCACATGCCATCATCACAAGTCATGGGAAGACCTATCTGGACACCTGGGAGACCTACCTTCAGTCCTGAGCAGTGACCTGGGTCAGACACTGGTCGAGGGTAGGCTTTTTCCAATATTGTATTGCAAAGTCACCTTGGCTTATGAGGCTAGGTCATGTACATTGCATTATCTAGAAAAATGAAGAGTACCAGACTTAGGGCATCTCCAAAAATAACTTTTCTTTTCCTTTTTTTCATAAATACCTTTTTTTATTTTTGCACAGAAAAACTGGGGTATAGGACAAAGAGGGGTGAGAGAATTCACCAGAGACAGAGTGGGGAACAGAACAGGCAGGTTGACTGAAATACACTGCTGAGGGGAGCAGCGGGTGAGACAGGAGAGGTCTGCTGCGCCATGTGGGTCAGCTCCCTGGCCGGGGATAGAATTCAAGACACAGTAGTGACAGTGTGATAGCACTGAGACTTAACCCCTAGGTCACCAGGGAGGCCCCCAGAATAACCTTTCTCATTTTTTGTATTTTTTAAAATTTATTGTATTTCCCCCCTAGGTTTCCCACCACCAGTTCACCCATGAACCATCACCATACTCCCTTATGCACTTTACTCCCCTACTTTGGTCTCTCTTCCTACCTGTAGAATGTCTCTTATTTGTGGTTGCCTGCTGGTTTTTGCTTTTGTTTATGTTTTGTGTGCTTTCTAATGGAGAAGTGTATCTTATGTCAGGGAAAATACCTAGAACATCTGATTTTGTCATATTAAGTCATTCCCTCCTCTTCATGTGCATCCCCTCCTCTCTCCTAGACCCCACTGGTCCCTATAGCATTCATTAGCTCAAGAATAAAAGCCCTGGTTCTGTTTCATTTACTCTAGAATTTACAGTCCTTTTTTGAGGCCCTGGGGTCAGTACTTAAGCATATTAATTGAACATATAACTTGAAGCAACAAAACAATTCTTACAGATGGTAATTCTTATTCTGGTTCAAGGTAGGCAGGACTATAGGAAACTGGGGATGGAAGAGTAGACATGAGGCTGGGAACATATAGAAAACTAGGCGTCACTCAAGTCAAATCTAAACCCTCCAACCCTACTCATGGCTAGGCATTTTCCTTAAAGAATCTAACCGAGAACACAGAATTGAAAAATACCTATGATCTCTGTAAGAAAAGTATAAGACATTCTTACTCATCTGTCCCTCGTTCTTTTACTTTCAGAGGTAAGATTTTCTTGTGTGTTAGATATACTCATTTAGAATGTAACTTTTATTTAATTACATAGGAAATGTTTTTATCATAAAGTTTTAAAAAATACTATAAACACAACCTGTTGCACAAGAGGACTTTTAACTTCCACAATTACTTAGGAAAATGTCTTCATGAAAAAAATTGGAAGAGAAAGAAGAATTGAGAACTTCCATGTTGATAACATTTAATCATGGTCACATGCCGAGTCAAAGGCAGCCCTACTTTCGAGTTGCCTCTTTAATTCTCTAGACCGTGCCTGCTGCCTTATATTTATGTCGTAATAACATGAACATACACAGTCTAGCTGTTATGGGGGCAGTGGGAAGCATAAATTTGATTTTTCTTGCCTTCCCCACATTTTAAAGTCTCTCCTTGTTGGTTGAATTAACATAGTATTTTAGCATTTAATTTCCTGGGGGTACAAGATATTTTATTTTGTGTGTTTGTTTTATTTGTTGTAGTTGTTGGGTCGTTTAAAATGAAATTCAAAAAAGAGGAAAGAATGGCACAACCCAATAAATATATAGTTTAATAATATTCAGTGAATACATATGCACAATGAATGGAAGTCCAAATAAACTACACCAATGAAGAATTATTAGATGTTGCCTATTCTCATCTAAATTCTCTGCTATGCTACTCAAATTGGTGGGAGGTTTCAGAAGGGCAGGGGAGAAGTCAGAGGAAGAACAGCCTTCTGTGGTGTAGGTTCTCAATACTTTTAAATTGGTTGATTAACATGTTAATATCAGCAGGAGAGTGAGTTGTATTTTAGCGACTCTCATGTGGCATAATTTTATGTGACGTGGTTTCCACAGATCAGGGGAGGATTGAATAGAAGCATACACTGGATTTTTCCTCAGGGCACAGAGCTCCTTTTGCCAGACTGGATAAAAATGGAAGTGGGGAAGTCTGGGAGAAGAAATGGCATCAAGAAAGCAGTGAAGGAAAATGAGGACAAAGATCTTTAGTTTGTGTGCCTTACTCTTTTTAATTCTTGACATAATTACCTCCTCCTCTCTTTTCTCTGTGCCTCTCCCCCTGCCCAAATTACTTCAGTACAGTAATTTCAATACTAAGCCCACACCCATTAAATGTATATGCTAAAACATTCATTCATTCATTCATTCATTCATTCATTCATCCATCCAATAGCAATTTGCTGAGATGAACAATATTATTTGTGGATTTTTTTTTTTAGGGGGAGGTTGGGAATGGTTCACAAGATAAAAGGACTATGTAATTTATTATATAGTATAAGTCCTATAAAGAGAAATAAGGCAGGTGATAGAGATTTGGATAGTTGGGATTTTATTAAGGATTGATGATACTGCTTTTCTGATGAAGTACATGTTACAATCTTGTCACTTTTTAGCTGTTTGTTTTATGGCCATTAAAACATCCAAGACCTTTCCCTGGAATTGATATTTAGGTCTCAGTACCGGAGCCCTGGTGATTGAATTGTGACCCATTATGATCATCTAAAAATATATAGTTACTGTAATCCATCATGACAAGGTGGGAGTTTTACTTCCAGCCTAGAGAATCTAATGGGTACATAGCAGTCTTATCATTTAAGACGATGATCCTCAGAACCTCTTGTCTACCTGTATTTGGGATTGTTTTACATGAGAGTTAGATAAAAGAGAAAAGTAATACAATTTATGAAGGAGCTAATCAGCACACGCTGGATCAGACAGTGAACTTTCTTTTGCCCATTTCTTTCCTTCTCTCTTTTTCTTTGCTCTACTTTTGGTGTTTTGTATGTGTCAGATTTCATTCATTTGGCAAGCCTCTGTCACACCAAATTAGGGAGAATGTGATGACCCTTTAATTGGTCATTGCTTTGTACACAAGACTCCCATGTTTGTTCTGGATAACACTAGGCATCCCATAAGCTGGTAATTTGCCTGTCACTTTCTATAATGCCTTTGACAGTAAAACAAATACAACTCTGGGATTCTGTTCTGAAACACTGATCTTTGGACTCTGTGGTGAAAGGAAGGGGTGGACTTTCTCTCTGTTCCCTCCAAAGGAAGGGAAAGTGAAGGAAATGGAAACTTTTGTAACACGCTTAATAGTATCTCACCAAGTGACCACTTTTCCTTGCAGTCTCTGTCAGTTACCTGTGAAAAAGAAACACATCAAGGCCTCCTGATACTTGGTAGCCTTGTGCAATTAAAGGTCTGCCAGTGCCTTTTTATAAACTCTGTGCAATAGGCAAACCATGGCCAATGCTTCCTTAACAGCCTATTTGCACAATTTTTCCCTCTTGGTGTTTTTTGTTTTTTTTTTTTTTCTTTTGGAAACATTTCTGTACAATTGAGATAGTTGGGATTAAAAACAAAGTTTCTTGTTATTATTCCATCTCTAAATACTCCCTCTCCTTCTTTTTTCCTTTTTTTTTTTTTTTTTTTTTTTTTTTTTTTTTTTTTTTTTTTTTTTTTTTTTTTTTTTTTTTTTTTTTTTTGAGGGACTGTATTCCTGTTTCCTAATCAGGGAGACAGGTTAATGAAACCTCAAATGAAAAAACAAGAGCATAAAACCAGTTTTACTTAAATCTTCCTCATAAGAACCATTATTATAGCTATGGCCACAAGTACCTTTATTGTGGAAGAATTTAGGATCTGTCCTGGAAAAAGTGAATCCCACCACTTTACAAAGGTTTGTTTTGAGAATTCCTTATTGAGGGTGGGTGGACATGCTGTGTCCCTCTGGGGCAGAGAAAAACCACAGGTATGTCAAGGGTCTGATAGGACCTCCTGGTGCCCTGGAATGATTAGTGTCAAGTTCACTTTACCGATTAGCATTTTAAACTACTTTATTAGCTGTGTGAGTTCTTTATTTTCTTTGAAGGGACTTGGGGACCTTTGAAAAGTGCACTCCTTGAAAATCCCACCAGAAATCTCTCAGTATATTTCTGGTGAATTCTCAAATGTACTGCTCAACAGTGAATTTCAACAGTGTTCCAAGTCAAGGGGAGAAATTCATTGTTAAAACCAGAAAGAAATAAATGTCACTTGTCATATGTCTGGATAAGCAATTGGCACAACCATTGAATTTGTAGTGGAAGCATTGTTGAAAGGATTGATGAACTTATGAATGGTTAGATATATAATGACTGTCTTATAGTTTCATTTCTGATTGCAAGAGTTCTTGACAGTGCCCTGGAGGGTCATGTCTGACACATATATATTCTACCTGGTGTGTGGAAGATGGGTTAGTGCCATTCTTCAGTGATTGGTGGTTCCTGGTTTGTTTTTGTTGTTGTTTGCTTATTTTTAACATTCACTTAGGTTCAGTGCAGGATTGTAGGGGAAACATTTTTCCCTGGTTCGTTTGATTGTCTGTGAAGCTAGTAAGCATCCATAAAATAGCTACCAATATATATTTCTGCCAGCCAGTCTGAATAGCTTGCCAACCTCAAAGATCCTATTGAGGAAAAACTCTGTGGATTCCATTTATACTCTTGTTAAGGTAGTTATCAGGATGGTTCTGAACTTCTCTAAAACTTGTCAGATTTTGGCTGGTGATTGCAAATAATATTTTGCAAATCATTGGGCAGGTCACAAATTTCTGAGCCTTAACTACAAATTGAGTGGTATGGGCTGACATAAAAAAAATAATATTGTAGTGTAGGATACTGGAAAGAAGGCAACTGCTGTGGTTTGAAAAAAAAAACAGAAATATCTTTCTTGTAATGCGGAATCAGTTGTAATCTTGAGTGTGTCAACAAGTCTGACCTATACTGATAATTAGGCTTATTTCACAAAGCAGTGGTGAGAGCTAAGCAAGGTGATATCTGTGCAAATGCTTAGTAACTCTAAGGGGCTGTCAAATCTTTGTGTGGCTGGTGGATTGAAGAATTCATTCTGGTGATGCTACTCCATGACTGCGAATAAAATGAATACCCCTTGAACTCCATCTCCCTACATTACCTTACCACCCCCATGTTCTTCCAGGGTGGTCAATGTGTCCTGACACCCACCAGGAACCCATTTTTTCTAAGCGGAGTGTCATGCTATGTACGATCAACCAATTTTTCATCTCCTTTATGAAGGTACTGTGAATTATAGAAACAGTGTCTCAGCAGAATCCCAAGTGTTAATTCAACAAATAGATTTCAGAATGCAAAGGTCATATTGACATGGCTTTAACTGTTTCCTAGGGGAACCCAGTCCACATGTATATCTTAGAGACAAATTGACATTTATTCTTATAGACATTCCACTGGATTGAGATAATTTCAGATTAAATGAGCATTTGTTTCTCCTGTGGGGTGTGAATGAGTCAGTGCTGAAACAGGCGTCCTAGATTAGCAGGCTAGCAGACAAATGTTTTGGTGGTTTAGGTCCTTATGGAAACAAGAAAAACTTGTTGCAAAACAGTATTAACTGAATCCCTTTTTCTTTGCAACTATTGCCAAATTTACTTTAAGGGGAGATCCTGTAAGTCTCAAAGACAAACAGCATTGTAACTCAATATTACCTGGGGTGGGAGGGGTGGGGAGAATGATTCAAAAGTAATTCCAAGAAAGAAAAGGGAAAGGCTAAGCCAATGGTGAATCAAGGGACTCAATTTTCATTCCTTCCCTTTCTCCATGCACAACTGCTATTGACATTCATTTATTCTCTTGATTCCATCAAATACCAGTTTTTTGTAAGGAAGCATTGTAAAGTATTATGGAATATTTTCTCAAATCAGACTGCCTATGTTCAGATGTCAGCTCTTCTACTTGCTCTGTGGCATTGGGCATGTTATCTACCCTCTCTGGGCCTCAATATTCATTTTATAGGAAGGTTGTTAGAAGGATTAAATGACTTAATCTTTGTAAAGTGCTTAAGAAAATACTTGGCACACATTAAACATGTATGAGCTTCTCATATAAAATAAAACTTAGTGGATTACCCATTGCTCACATTATTTAACACATACCTTAAACAGAGTATGTATACAATAAATACTTGATGATTAAATAAATCAAGAAATTGGAGTGGGAAAGAGGACCTATGAGATTGTTATAATTTCTTCTAATGTGATCTTACACATTTAATTTAAATTTCTTTGGAGCTGTTTTTCTGATCTGTAAAACAAATAATATTTACCTAACATATTTCAAAGAGTAATTATAATTATGCAAGTGATAATATATTTTCAAATGAGTTTAATATATCAATGAGGTGTTATAACATTTACTTTTAGCAAATTCCCGAATTGATTCCAGGGGGAAATATGTTGAGTTAGCAATAGTTGAGGTTTGACAGATATACCTGGTGCTGGTTGAAAATCTGTTTAAATGCCAAGACCTAGAAACTGGAAACCTGTATCAATTCTTTGGACCGAGAAAGTATTTCAAGGTCCCCTTCGCAGTCAAGAAGGTGGCTTCTCATTGCCTACCTCATTGCTTGGTTATATTTGGCTACTTGTCCTTATGACAGGGAACCTGAGGAAACCTTGGGAGTTTTAATCTTCCTTTATCACACACCTCCACATTGTTAGGCCAGGTTCCAAGGACAGTGGTTTGAAGCTGTTTGTTTTTATGCTGATGGATGTTGCAGCCTGTACTCCATGAACCGAAGCGGGGCCCCCCTTTCGTCGCTGCTGGCATATCTTGTTGTGTTTATGAGTCTGACAGGCAGACATATCTGAGGCATATCTCATATGCTGATCTGTGAGGGAGATAAGCCCCTTGTTTTGCTTGACTGGAAACAAAATAAGCAGGTGGCAGAAAACCCTGCATTGATTTCTGCTTGGGCTGAAACCGCGGAGATGAGATGGGTCCTCCCTGGGCGCGTGCTAGCCTCTGTCATTGGATCATCTCACTGAAGTTTGCAAAACTCTTGAAGGGAGGGGCAAGTTGCTTCCTGCCTGAACAACCTACTTTTAATTTTTGCTTTAATAAACTACGTTCTCTCTTTTGGGATGGATTTTGCAATAGAGAAACTCAAAGCCATAGAGTGTCAAAGCTTAAAATCTCATAATTTGTTGTGTGAACTTTATGCATTTTATTATTAACCCTTTGCCTTGAAAACCTCCATGAATAAAATGCCTCCATTCCAGTTGACCATCAAATTTTTCTAGAATAAAATTTGGGCTGGCAGGTGGGGATCGAGGTGCTCCCAAGCAGTCAGATGTGGGCTGGAGCTTATATTTTGATGCATACATGATTGTTGTGCTTTTTGTATAGTTAACTTCATGGTTTACATGTTGTGACTACTCATTTAGACCATGATCTTCTTGAGGTCACTAGGCCATTGGTAATGAGTAAATGTTAGTTGGGAGGGTATAAGAAATGAATAATTTCTTACCAAGCTAGCATTTCAAAAGTATGTGGATGGGACTCCTCTGTCACCTAAAATTTTGACTTTGCAGGCTATTTTTAGTATTGACCTCCCTTTGCCGACTCCTTGATGATTATTAATTGATTCCAATGGTATATGTTTCAGATCTTTAATTAAGTCCTTCTTTCTGTCTACCTCTCTGCCAAAACATATTTTTCATCTTTCTTCCTGCAATGCTCAAGCGTAAATTGATGCCAAATGCATGCTGTTTAATTCATTCCCTCTATACTTACTTGCAAAGAACACTAAGGCAGCAGCATTTATTTTAGGTGGTTTCTCAGCCTTCTGGCTAAGAGCAAGGTATTTCAGATAGGTTTACAAAGAGTCTTTCTTGGCCCTTAATTTGTATGGCTGAGGGAGATGGGAGAGGAAAATGAGGCAGACATCCTTCCCAGGCATTAACTAATTTATGATGGAAATGGAAAGCTGCAGATCAGATGCCACTGGCACTTTGCCAAACTGAACTGTGGTAGTATAAGCTGAGATGTGATCAATATGTAGAGTTTGGTCTGCAAGGGTCTGTCCTTACCAGGCACCTCCTGCAGCTTTGTGAGGAGAACCATCCTCGTGGCTCGAGTTTTGTCCTGTGGGAGGAAGAAGGAGAGAAGTGCTGGTAGTTACGCTATTATGTGACCTGTTACTTGAATCTTGACTCCCAACTCTTGGTTAATCTTCCAATGTACGCTTGCTACTGAGATCGTGGTGGCTCTAGAAGAGGAAATAGTTTTGTATTAGTTATTGGTGCCAATTATTTTCAAACATAGCACTTTCAAATAGTAAGAATGTGTTATCTCAGTAATGGTTCAATAATCCAGGTGTGGCACAGCGAGGTGCCTCTGGCACAGGGTGTCAGCCAGGGCTTCTGTCATCTCCAGGATCAACTTGGGCAGTATCTGCTGCCAAGTTCATTCCTATGGCTGTTGGCAGACCTAAGGTCCTTTCTGACTGTTGGTCAGAGACATCAGTTCCTTGCCACATGGACCTGTCCCTAGGAAAACGTATCCCATGGTAACTGTCTTCCCTTAGAAGGAAGGGAGAGAGAGAAAGAGAGGGTGGGAAAGCCACTGTCTTTTGCAGTCTATCTTGAAATCAACATTCTATCACTCCTGCTATATTCTGTCCACCCCTTAGAAATCAGTCGAATAAGTTCCGTGCATATATGAGGTAAAGGAATGATATAAGGACATAAATTACAGGAGGCAGGGATCTTTGGAAGTCATGTTCAACCTGCCATCTATTGGTGAAAGTGGCATGGAGAGGAAGTTAGAATGACTGCATCACGGGGTTTATAGAGGAGGCAAGTACAAGGTACTGTCACAGAGGAAGGTACTGCCCAGAGTAGCAGATGATATTTCCCGTCATTCCCAGCGCTCCTCTGGCACCTAGTGGACACTGCAGTATATACAGGCCTATGACATCAGTCTGTTTTATTTAAGAAGATGACAGTCTCCCTGTTACAGAGATTAATGTTTGTGGCCCTTTCCCATGGTTTCCTTTCTGTCTTTCACTTCTCCAGTTACCAGCAAGTGAATGGGTTTACGTCTGAAATGAATCACACAAAAATAAGGAATGACCGATGCAAATCTAGAGTGACCTTGCTTGAATTCCCTTTATAACCATCATTAGGAGTTTCTTCTTTAGGTCAGGGCTGTTGGTGTCAATATACTGAAGATGATAAGCATTAAATTCCTTCATAACCAAGGAAGCACGTTTTCTGCACATCTGGTCTCACCTGGAAGTTCAGTAAATAGAAAGCAAGGCATACAGCAGGTGTAATCTTTACCGTACAGCCTGAGGCACTGGGTAGATAGTCAGACAGTCCTGTGAACCTGGGAAACAATTATTTATGGTGATTTCTTCTGTGGTTAAATCTTTGATCTTGTATACAGAAGATGAGAAGTGATCATCCCCAACAATTCCATTGTCAAAGGTTTTTTTTAAGGTTTCTACTTCCACTTGGGTAAATACAGAAAGCACTTCCCATTTCACATGATCCCTGACCTTCTGGTGATTATAAGGAGAGATAATAATCATCCAGATATAAAATTGAAAATTAAACTATAACTGAAATGAAATGTCTTGTAGAACCAGAGCTATCAATTATAATGCTGATCAGTCCCTTATAATTGGTGATATGATTTGAGACAAATTACATGTCACTACTACACAGACAGGGGAAAAGATATGACAGTGGTATGATTCAGTC
The DNA here is from genome assembly GCA_004024925.1 of Scalopus aquaticus. Classification (NCBI taxonomy): domain Eukaryota; kingdom Metazoa; phylum Chordata; class Mammalia; order Eulipotyphla; family Talpidae; genus Scalopus; species Scalopus aquaticus. The sequence goes on along the minus strand of PVIJ01002543.1, from coordinate 26,842 downwards.
CTTGTTAGAATGCTGTACTCCGTGTTAAGGTTTTCACCATTTGCATGATATTTAAGCAAGGGCATGGAAACATTCCTCAGGGAGCATGCAGCCTTTTGATCAAGGATCCCTAGGATAGCTGTGTTGTTTTATAGACAAGAATGCTAACTTGAGAGAGATCCATAAAAATCTGTGGAAACATAGATATTCCAATAAAACTTTTCGATACTCAAGCTGGTTTTTGTATTGGTGGAAATAACTAGATAAGAGTCTTAAAGGTTTTTCTCTTCTGATGCACTTTTATTCAGAGTGACCAGGGAGAGTCCCAGGATATCTGTTGGTGCTGTTAGAATTAGATCTCAGGATTGAATCAAATTTTAGATTTCATTGAGTTCTGCCAGCTGCAAAGGACTTTTGTTAAACTTAAGTCCACTTAAGTTTATTTAGTGGTCAGAGTAGTTTCTAAAGGAGGGTAAAGCACCATGTGTAACCAATAGAAGGTTAGACTTTTGTAATGGATCTATGGGGGCAGATACCCTGCTTATTGCTGCTTCATTGCCAATGAGTAGCAGAAACCCCTTTCCACAAGAAACACTGACCAGAGACATTGCATCCTAAAAATGCACCTTCTTTGCTCTACCTACCACCCAGAACCCAAATGCAAAATGATACTGAAGCTATTTCATTTTTACTGGTCCATGTATGAGGAAATGAAATAACATGAAGCTTGCTTCAGTAGATACATTTGCTAAACAAATAAGAGAGCAAGGGGTGGTAAAATATTATTCAGTTTATTGAATGTATTAACAACTTGACTGTGACTGTTAATGTTTGTCCCTGCTATGTAATAGATAGGTTTTCAGATTAAAAACCCCCTTGGATGTAATTTTATTTACACCTACACATGCATTTCTAAGAGATGAACGACCATTTCTGGGAATGCTTAGTAGTCAGGAGCCTGGGTTGCATTTGCAACACTACTTAAGTAAATGACTCCCTCTTTCCAGGTCTCATTTCTAGTACTTATAAAAACGAGAGATCCCACTGGATGATCTATTCAGCCCTAACTTGCTTTGATCATGATTATTATGGAGGGATTCTAGGAGATAATAGAAGAGATAATCTAACTTCTGTCTTCAAATCTTTATGATTCGTGGCACTGTGTGTTTGTCCTTGAGGTAGCAGCGTTTCTTTGGGTGACAAAAACATCCCCATGTGTTTCTTTCTTAAGGGAGCCACCATGGTACTGGAGATCAGTTACCTTGTTAGTACCCTGCTGACTCACCTAGGTTCCATGCTCCCTTCCTTGTGGAGACGTCTCCAGCAATAGAAAGACCGTTTAGTTGAGTGACCAGCCCAGTGTAACAGATACAAAGCAATGGGGCTATCACAGAACCAGATCTAGGAAACAAATCAAATTGTTTAGGAAACTGTAGACTGATTAGATGTCCATTTCATAGCTAAATGTCTACCTCTAAACCTATCCCTTTCTCTATAGCAAAATAGTAACTGGAAAGAGGATATAAATATGTTACTGAAATATGAAGAAAAGGGTTTATACAACCAACACAATATATGCTTTGATGTCAAAAATCCTTACAGTCAAGTTAAAACCTGAATCAGTGTTGTAATGAAATAAGAGATCATGGATAATTGAAACTTTCAAATATATATGGTTTTTAAGTGTGATTGTAGCTGTTTTAATATCCCTTACCCCTCTGTCCCCTTGGAGAGAGTCTCAAAGGAATAGTAAAAGGTGATAATGTCTCTGACTGTCTTTTACTTTTAGGAAGAGCCAATAGGTAGGTGGAGAGATCAAAGGTGGGTAATCGAGAGAAAGATAACTCAGACTGGGTTATCATTCACTCACATGCTGAGAATGGTCAGAATATTAAGACCACTGTACTATTCACTCTGAAGAGACCTCCTGAAGGAACCATGGAAATTCCTCCTGTGGAGTCCCGTGTGTGAGACTTCCCAGCATGGGCAACTAAGGGAATCTGGGAGTAATGGGAACTGTTGGATGGTATGTAAGGAAATCCGAAACTGTAGACTTAAAACCCCTTGGGTTCTTCTGAGATTAATTACACTTTAAATGCCCCTGATTCACTGCCTTTACAATCAAAGTGCTTTCTTGCATAAGGATAAATGTGAGGGTCTCCCTGGTAGCTCAAGGGCTTAAGTCTCAGCACTATCAAGCTCTTGCCAGCCCTTGCAGCTTGAGTTGGATCCCTGGCCAGGGAGCTAACCCACAGCAGAACTCTCCTGTCTCACCTGCTGCTCCCCTTAGCAGTGTATTTCAGTCGATCTGCCTGTTCTGCTCCCCACTCTGTCTCTGGTGAATCTTCTTACCCCCCCCACCCCACACTTCTGATTTACACCCCAGTTCTTGTATGCATAAATAAATAAAAATAAATATTTTAAAAAATGATAAGCATGAGTAAAAAGCAGATATTTAAAGGATGCAAAAAAGTGATTTTAAGAAATGTCGATAAACCACTTTGTTTGAACTACACTTATCAAGTAGAATACATTACACATCTAAGATAGATGATGTGTACTTATCTTCAACCTGATTAAGTTTATACACTAATTATGTGCAGCTCTCATCTGCCAAAACAAAAAAAAAAAAGGTAAGAAGAAACCTTTCTGAGAAAGGTTTTTATTTGGGGAAGATCTCCCACATAGCAGCAATTTAAACAGTGAGGCTCAAGTTTAACCAGGTAAATTAAGTGGCTAAAGGAAATCTGTTTGTATCAATATTCCAGAAGTTCCCCACACCACCGTTTTCCCCGAAAGTATATAAGGGTAGATATACCCCCTTATCATCTCTTTTCTGAGCTCCCATTCTTTCAAGATCCCCAGATATTTCACATGGATGATTTGTCTTTGTATTCTTGACTTTCAGTTACCTTGTCAGCTTCCTCTGTTTTCTTTTATCATATTGTGGTGATAATTTTCTCAAATCCCAGATCCAATATGAACTTTATGATTGGAAAGAAGGAAGCCTATTTCAACTTTGGGATTTCAGTTTCTCAGAACAGAACCTTGCTAAATACTTTTCCTGTTCCTTTGTATATCAAGAATAAATACAGGAATAAATTCTGCCTAGTGCAGAATAATTAGAGGGAAGTTCAAGCTGAACAAGTAGAATATGTAGATTGTCTACAACTTAACAGACACTCTTACTTGCTTCTGGCACGTTGATTTAGGAATTCAAATTCAGCTGAATAAAATCATCTTCTTCTTTTACAGAAAGGCCAAATAAAAGCCAGATATACTTTAATATGAATTCCGATCTATATTCACAGTTCCAAATACATGGGATTCTTTTTTGGGGGGAGGAATTAGGATTGTTATCTATTTTGCCTTCATATCATAGGAGGGTAGGAAGACGTTGATAGAATAGTTTTTTCTGCCTCCTTCATTTTTAAATGGACGATGGCATGCTTCACAGCAGCATCTCCAAACAAAAGATGACAAATTCCCATTTATTTTCCACCAGTGGCAATTGCACGATGTTGTACTAAGTCCAAGCTTAGTGTTCCTGAGGCACATAAGTTTTATTTCTACAGAACGTGGAACTCCCATAAAAATAACAATTCCATTGCCAGTCACTCTGTCAGGAGTATTGGCAGATTGAGGAAGACTTATCTGATTTCACTAAAGCTATTAGTCTGAAACTCTGATCTGTAAATCTGGAAGGAACCACAGAAGGAGAAGCAGTGCCTGCCAGAAGCAATGGCTTTTGTACATTCTCAAAAACAAAGGTCATGTAAAAACATTGGCTTGAAAATAGAGCCTTAAAAAGGATAAAGGGAACACTTTGCAATGTTCTAAGTACTTGTGAGGCTGTTTACATTAAGTACTTGAAATAATGAACTGGCTTTATTTTTTTCACCAACTGATGTGTGTGTGTGTGACACAATGTAAAAAAAAATGTTTGCTGTTACTGTTTTTGACTATGTAAGAATAAGATAATTGTTTCTTCAATGTCCCAGTGGAATATTTTGTGACTAGAAAATTTCTAGCATGTTGAAAGCAAAAATAAGGAAAAGTCATTAGGGATTTTATAGTTTTAAAAATCTCCTTAAAAAGGGGGAAGTATAACTATCAGAGCTAAATTTTATTTGCTATAAAGAATAATGAATCTTAAATGATGGAAATATTCTATATCCTGTGTGGTACTGTGTTAAAATCCTTATAGCACTGTACACCTAAAGAAAAATCTCTCAGTTTTACTGTATAATGATTTGAAAAATAACATTTAAAAGTTTTCAATTAAATTTGTCAGTTCTGAGCCAATGCTAGGTTGGTGGCTTTCTCATAAAAGTAATATTACTTGATAATATTGCCAACTGGCTATTAAAGTCTAATGACAAAAATTAGCATCATTAAAGATTAAAGTCACCGTATTTACTTTGACTTCTTAATGCTTTTCCTTTCCCGATATCTGTAGTAATAACCTTTGGCTATTTCATCATCCGTGTCCCCGTGCTGTTTGGAAGATCAGGGAAAAAAGTCCTTCAAGGATTCAGGGGGATAGATCATGTCCCCATTGCATCTTCCAGTGGGTCAAATATGGTGACCTTGGTTCTTATCCTTCTTTTTCCTCCATTTATTAGTCACCAATTCTTTTGACCTTTTTTTTTAACAAAGGTCAAACACATGTTTGTAGGTGACACCAATTGCTTCGGAGAATTTGTCCCTTCTCCTTACTGTTCTGACTTAAACCCCTGGTGGCATTTTCTATTACATGTGTAGTGATAAATGGGGTTGAAAGTGACATAGAAATGATCTCAGAAGTAAGTTTATAGCACTGCCAGGGACCATCTGTTAATGTAAATGTTTAAGGTAAAATGCATTAAGGCTTAAGAGCTGATGAGACATTTTATTTGCATCCTATCTTTGGGATTATGCCTGGTTTTACCTCTTTATCTGCTGCTAACCATGTATTGTGATAGAATCTTAACACATCTGAAATATACTTGTTGGAATTATTGCTTTAAATAATCAAAATTAGGAGTTACATTTTTTTTGTTGTGTGTTTCAAAGCATTTAGATCAAACATTTATATGCCTACTTTTTATGATCCCTACTGTGAAGCCATTGTTTTGATGAAATTTTTTGTCTTTTTTGTTAAATATTAAGTACTATTTTCAGGTTTATCTATGTCAATTAAGAGAAAAAAATTATTAAGTAAATAGTAAAACTGTTTCAATTATATTGTAATTTTCAAGTGATCTCATAACAAAATAAAGAAATTTGAATGTACCCATTTTTAACCCTTACTACATATTATCAGGAAAAATTTAAGGAACATATCTTTACTATTCATAAGAAATTGACCTTTTTCAAAACGGAAAATAAAATTCAGTTACTAGGTATAAATCAAAAATACTCATTTCCAGCTTCTACCTAGTAATATAATTGTTTAGGTTTATAGAATGTTCTTCGTGAACCATAGCAGTCCTACCCAAATGCAAGAAATCATAGAAATAGAGGGAGCAAAAAGGAGAATCAGAGGGAGAGAAGAAATGAAGAAAAGGGAGGAAAATAGTCTGTATACAAGATTAGTTAAATAAAAGAGTAGTAATTTTTTTGAATAGGATTCATGTTGGAGCTTTCTTTGTCTAGGAACCTCTGAATGTGATGAGCAAAAAGGGATTTGATATTTTGAATGGTTTCCCAATGGGTGGATAAAACTACCTCTTCCTTTGTAATGCTTCTTTTTGGGCTTGCTTCTCAAGCTTATTCTTTGAGTTCAGCAAAAATGTCCCATTTTCTCATATCCCATTAGAGCTGGGTTGATTGATGCTTAAATAAGATCACTAAGAAGTGGTAAGAGATTCAGAGTCTCTCAATTTTTCCATGATGATTTTTTTCTGTCTGTCTTTTTAAAGGTGAAGTTCTTACATTATACACTCTTGAAATAGAGGGGACAATGCCCGTAGCTAACAATATGGAGGAGGGAGTTTGTGTTAGGATGATAGGACACAGGAGATGGGCTATGCAGAATTTTGAGCTGTAAGGGAAAGATCCCGGAGAATGCATGAGAAATCATAGCCTCTTAGACTGCAGGGCATCCAAAGGTCACTTAACCCGTCCCCTTCATTACACTAGATAAGAAACAGCACCACTGAGGCAAATGATTTTCTCCCTCCCTTGGTCAGGAGTAAAGGCAGAAAGGAAACCCAAATCTTTACATTCTTAGTCCATTGTCCTCTTGGCCATTGTTCCTCTCTAGAACTTGGGGTCTTGCACTCTTTGTAAACTTAGATAAGTGGTTTTAATTTTCCCTTCAGCCATCCCTAAGAACTATTACCTGGAAAAGTTAAAAGAGTATCATAGAGTAGTAACTGACTTTGAGCCATTTCTCCCATTTTAAATCGAGGGTGCTTGCCACAGAATTAAATGTTTGCATAGGTAAAATGAGCATTCTCCATACTCTTTGCCCAGGATTTGAAGAACCTTGCAGATTCATTACATGTTTTTGAGTTACAAAGTCCATATATAATGCAAGGAATATAAGTTGAAGGCTTTTTCTCAATTTCCAAGGCACCATGGGAGCAATTTATAGTCAACACATTGTTTTCTGAATAACATCACTTAATTTCTAACTATGAAATGAAAACTAATGAAACAAGACATCAGAACCAAAAATATCGAACAAAAGACTTCTGTACTTTCTCTTGGAAAAATCTAATATTCTATCCATATCTCTACAAAATGTTAAATGTTTTCCATGGGGATGAGTAGGTATTCAATGAGCCATAGACAGAAGTCTTCCTTATGGTTTTATGGCTGCGAAAAGCTGAGAGGAATTTAGGGGAAAGAAATGGGTCTTAAATATAGAAACTGTAAGTGTTCAGATATGGAAGTATTCATACACCTTCTCTGAAAATATTAATACTTAGGAGGAGGAAGTATACATTCATAACAGCTACTTGGCAAGTCTTTTGTCCATATGAACAGAGCACTGTGAGAATACAGAATCAATTGTTATAGCTACAGGTAAGGAGACTTCCCAAGGCCCGCCTGGGGCCCTAGGGGTAAAGTCTCAGCACTATTACTTCTATGACCTGAGTTCAAACCCCAGCCAGGGAGCTGACTCACATGGCACAGCAGACCTATCCAGTCTCACCTGCTACTCCCTTCAACAGTGTATCTCTGTAGATCTACCGGTTCTGCTCCCCACTCTGTCTCTTGTGAATCTTCTCATCTCTCCCCGCCCCCACCTACATCCCAGTTCTTCTATGCAGAAATTTAAAAACAAAAAAAGACTTCACAGTGGTGCTGACATTTAGTAGAGCCTTGAAGAATGCAGCTTTCCAAGCAAAGACTAGAGAGAACAGCATTCTGAGTGGCAGAGTTAAGCGCCATTTAGTAGAGCCTTGAAGAATGCAGCTTTCCAAGCAAAGAGTAGAGAGAACAGCATTCTGAGTGGCAGAGTTAAGCGCCAGCTGTTTATGGAGACCTAACCCAATGTAATCAAACCTATTTTTACAGAGGACTAATCTAATACAACCCTATTTAACATCTCCCCACCCCGAACAAAACAAAACAGATTTCACATCTTTGTCACATTCTTTTGAAGAAATATGCACAACTTGAACAAGAAATTATCTGGTAACTGTTGCCCCCTTAGTTAGAAATCTTTTATTTTGGAAATCTTTCCTTGAAAAAAATCTCCCAGCTGCACCTGGGAAAAACTTGAGGTTATGGTTTGCTTTCTGTGCTTGAGAAAGAGCAGTTAACCATTTTCTGGTTACAGCAACGCCAGTCTTCAGGTGAATTGGCATGATCTCACAATAGCTGGAAATTACCCCAGACGAGCTGCATTTGAAATGAGAAGGTAAATTCTCTTGGGAACAAAGCAAAGTTGTCCTTTGTTATGTAGAGGAAAATGGCATCTGATAGATAAGAGAGAAGAGGATCAGTTATATCTTTACAAACCTCTTTCAACATCTGTTGCAATATTTCAGAAAAATTACTTTAACCATCTGAACTTTGAAGTGTTTCACTTCCATTTAATAAGAAAAATTGCTTGAGCCTCTCTTGTTCTGCTTGCCATCTGACCCACCTCACACAAGATCAGCATAAAGTAAGGTGACTTGAAGGTCAGAGGAAATGAGGGAGCCCTTCACTACTTCCTATTAAAGGCTGTCATTGGCCGTGTCCTGCTCAACCTTCCCTAGTTAGCAACGTCATTCCAAATTCAATGAACAATGAGAGCAAAGAAAGGTTTGGCCATGTTTAAGATCCTTCTCCTTTCCCTAAAATTAAATATATCTGTGTATTGTATATAACATGCTCTTAAATATTTTGTTGAGCAATAACTTACAGTAGTCTTTGAAGAAATTTCTTGGATTTTCCCCTGGGATTTTCTGGGATTAAGTCCAGAAACTATTAAGTCTTAATAGTTTTTTGGTTGTCATTCCTATGGAAGAGATGGGTTAAGTTAGAGTATACTCAAAGTTTCCATAAGCAATTGGACGAGATAGTCATTTAAATGCAAACATTTTTTATTACTACATTGGTATTTATATTCTTTGATTTCTTTGTCATATTTTCATATTTATCCCCCCCTTTTTTTTGGTACATCATGTTAAAATAAGCCTTTTCAGAAAAGGCTGAATGATTTGAAATAAGGCAGCTCAATTCACTGTGCAGCTGTTTAATTTTAAGACATATCTCTTAACTTACGTAATTATTAATTATCTCAGACTTGTAGGCTGTTTCAGTGAAACTTAGGAAGTAAGGATATCCTGTGCAAGTAGACCTTATAACACTGGTCAACATTGAGATCGTTACTTACTTTAAAAGGCCCTAATCTGTAATATCTTGGTGTGCTGAACATGAATATAATCCTGCAATTTTTTTATTAGCTCTCGTTTTGAAGATATTTCATATAATTCATTTTATATGTTTTATCATGTAAATTTATCCAGTAGAACTGCAACAACATCCTAAATCAGCCTAGAATGATGTAATATTGCATTGCATTGCATAATACCATCATGCACACATCATCCAGAGTTGATTCATCATTTTCTGTTGCAATGCAATACTATGGTGAGGCAGCTGCTGAAGTAAGCTGACATTAGCAGTGCACTGTAGAAAACCGTGTCAGAAAGGTTGAGCACTGAAAATATTTCAGACTTTGTGTGAGACAGTTTAAGCTACTGTTCTATCGAACTGTTATTATTTTATCCATTTAGGCACAATACAGAACAGTCATGCCTCAAAAGTGTGTTAATAGCGTGGACGATTTCTGCTCTATTTGTGGGGAAGTGATATTTGCCAACCAACAGAAAAGTATCACTTCTCAAGTGAAGAAGGCTTATCATCTTTACTTCAGATGCTAGATTGGTGATCAAGACAAGCCTTGGGCCCCGCATCTATGCTGTGCTCCATGGACAACACAGCTTTCACAGTGGTGAAATGGCAAAAGACCATCAATGCCATTTGCAGTCCCCCTGGTGTGGAGAGAGCCAAGCAACCACATAAAAGACTGTTACTTCTGCTTGGTTCCTCCTCTTTCCGGTGGAATAACAAAGCAAAAGAAGTCGAGAATAGTCTGCCCACACATTCCATCTACAATGAGACCAGTTCCACATGTGAGAGACTTCCTATTGCAGAACCTCCAGCAGAATATTCTCTTGATTCATCTGATGAGGACAAGGGGGAGCCGGCCTGTTCTTCTCCTGTTCCATCAGCATGCAGTGATCCAGATTTTCACAGTGGTGCATCATCAACCCCACACAGACTAACACAGGAAGAACTAAATGACCTGGTTCATGGTTTGGACTTATCCAAGAACAAGGCAGAATTGCTAGGATCAAGACTCCAGCAATGGAATCTTCTAGAAGAAGATGTCACAACTACTTTATATCAAAAGAGCCACCAGCAGTTGGAGCCTTTCTTCAGAAAGGAAAGTACTCTGGCAGTCTGTTCCAATATTGAGGGCCTCATGAATGCCTTAGAAATCACTCATGACCCACAAGAATGGAGACTATTTCTAGAGTCTTCGAAACTGAGTCTTAAGGCTGTGCTTTTGCACAATGGAAACCATCTTCCATCTGTTCTATTCCTGAACAGCTGTACAAGAGACAAGCGAAGAAATCTAAGAAGTAGTCTATGTCTTGATTTTTTACAGGTATTAACCTCAGGCCTATTACTATTGTCATGCATTTCGTGATGTAAACATCAATTTATTGCAGATTACAAAAAAAAAAAAACAAAACTAGAGCCAAAATTAGAATTTGACTGTCATATTCATGTTGAGCACATACAAACTGATAGGAAATGACTAATTTTATTTCAGTAACAGGACTATTATAAAAATTAGTTGACCAGTATTATTGATGATCATATAATAGCAACATCAGGAAGACCAAAAAGCATAAAATCACCACCAACATTAAGCACATGTTTTGATGGTTCAAGTATTGCTATTGGGATTTTTTAGGATATGGTATTGGTGTAAGTGTTACAGGGCAGAATAAAGGGCACCTTGGACCCCAGACCTGCCTATTCTAAATAGGTTCTGTCGTCTCTGCAGCAAAACCTACTCTAGTGCATTAGCCCTTAAATGGAAAGGAACTTCAATATAATTAAAGTGCAATAAAGAGAAGAAAAAGAGAACAAATATAGTTTCCAAATGAAGTGCTCAAAATTATCCATCTACGCATGGGTAAATGCCTAGCCAAGCAGGGGTGGCCCAAAGCAGGGCCACTGAGGCCCAAAAGTTTGCCACAAGTCTAAGGCACCTTCTAGTGGGACCCATAGGAAAGGGGCAGAAGGAGCCAGGCAGGTCTGGAAGAAAAAGAGCAAAATCAAAACCCAAGTCAAGATAAAAGCTGCCATTGTCAGTCTCCCCATGGGTCTCTCACCCATGTCTCTCTCTTTCAAGTGTCTCTTTCCATGTCTCCCAAGCTTCTGATACAGTCCAAGGCTGAGAATCAAGTGCCACTTCATCATACATCTCTGCTCCAATTGCTTCCTCTGTGTCTCCTTCTTGATCTTTTCCCTTCCTTCTCCCTGCCCTGTTTTCTCTAGCTTCTTCTCCCTGCTGAGCTCGACCCTTCTTCGGTGGGGCAGGGTACCTGGAACCTCCCCTTACTTTGGGGATTGCCCTTTTATTTATGGAAGGTGCAGAGGGACCCATCCCTCTTAAATTACCCTCCTTATCTCCTGTCTCTTTTGTGTCAGAGGGGGTCTGCTGGTAGAAGCTCAGTGAGCAGCTGCCCTATGCCAAGCCATGTGGGACACAACATTTTAGAAGCCCCTGACCTCAAAGTGCTATTAAACTTACAGGAAAAATAGCATCTCAATGCCTAATAGTATTAACAACTTAAATAATATGTCAGCAAAATAAAGAATTACTGCTTGTAAAAATATTTCCAAGTACATTATTTCATAGGAAACAGAGACATTAGTAAGAAGGATATTTGTTTTGAGATTCATGGAAACAATCACATCATCAGAGTTGAGGAATAAAAGCCCTGTAGCTGAGAACAACATCATAAACAAAAGTGTGTGAGAACATAGATAAGGAATTTTATCTCTCTTCCTTATTCAACAATTATTTCATATGTGAATAAAAAGGGTCAGGCACAATTCTGAGGGCTTGCCTTTTGCTTTCTGCTGTTCAATTCATAAAGAAACACTAGATCCACTCCTTGGAAATACTTTGACAAGCTTAGAAAACTTTTTTAAAAACTCTGTGCATGGCAAGATATTTCTAATATCAGATTTTTTCCCCCATGGAGATGATGACTGCAGAACTTTCTGTTCACACCCTCAAACTCAGCCAAAATCCTGCCTTCTGCACAGTTCAGCACCATTCAGGGCCCTTCAAAGGAACACTGAAGATTCCCTGAGGGACCTCTTAACTTCATCACACCTCTTGGTCTGTTTCAAGAACACTTATTTGAACTGAATTGACGATTGTGATTTTCATTTCTCAATTTGAACCATCAATCAAGTAGTAATTTTACTTTGTTTTTAAATAATCACAAAAATTATGTCCAAGTACTTCCTTGAGCCAAGCCTCTGAACTAATACATTTGGAATTATTATAAGGATGAAGTCACCTCTCTTGGATACCCAACCATGCTATCAATTTTATAGAGGACTCAGCATACTAACTTCAGACACACTTTCTATTTTAAATAACAAGAAGTAAATTTCCATTTTAAATAACAAGGCTAGATGCTTATGTGTCCTCTGGATAGGATCAGATACTCGTCACCTCATACAGAAAGGCTACTTTTAGTCTCCCAAGTGATTGCTACAAGTTAAGGTCGCATAGTTACCAGTTAAAGTAATGTCGTGGTTACTAAGGTCTCTGAGTATGCATCTCTCGATGTGTTACATGAAATGAGCATGTGCAGGCTTTTGGAAAGTCTGGCCTCCCTCTTAGAGAAGAGGATAATGTCCTGGATACTCTGTGAAGCAACTCTTTTAAGTTAGACATTTTCCTTCTCCCATGGAATCTCAGTCTTGCAATGACATTCAAATTCTAGGTCTTGGGTTTGTCTTCTCTCTCATCTTTCCCCTTTGTTTTTCAGTCTCCTTATTTTCACTCATCAAGTTATCAGAGCATATGACAGCTCAGCACTTCTTTCATCTTACCCCAAATGCTTTTTCTAATTGTTCTGTTCTCATAGCCAAGTTCAGGTATTGATATAGTGTCGTATCTGCTGTCTCCCAGCCCCCGTGTCCTTTTGCCCTTCATGACATCTTTTTATCAGTTCATCCCCTATTCAATCATCTTCACTGCCCAGCTTCTACCTGCAGTCCACAGAGGACAGTCCCAACTTTGCAATCTCTTAGTGAAGGAGGCTTTATCCACCATACCGTATAACCTAGAGATTCAAAAACCGGAATGTGCAGGTTACAGAATTAAGCCTGTAGAGTTTCCCAGACATATGTGGTATTAGAAAGAAACAAAGCTTTTTGTAGGGTTTGACTAATAATTTTCCAGTAGTCTGGAATTTTTAGCAGGGACATAAAAACCAAGATTCAGAGATAAAAGACCTGGAAGATAAAGTAAAATATATATATATATATATGAATCAGAACTCCCAGAGCACAATAGCCATGTGGCCAAAACCAACAGAGGACCCATAAACAGGTCCCTATGTTGATAAGGTTTGTCCCCAGATTCCTTTTGAATAGGAAACAGTGCTTTCTCAGTAAAGAAAATAACCCAAAGCAGACTGAATGGAATAAGCATTCTCCTTTTACCTCTAACGAAATCCTGTCTTGATTAGTGTTATTGTTGTTTAGGTGTAATACTTATTATTTTTTTAAAAGTATGCTTATTGCTTAGAGATAGTTAATTGTTCTTTGGGGAAAAAAAAACCTGTGAAAAAGACTGAAAAAAAATAAGAGCATGTTGTATAAAGCCTTGGACATCAGGACAAGGGCACATTCCCATGCTAGGTAGTAGAATGCCCCATCCATATTCCTTCACACACCATATTCTTTTTCACCTGTAGGTAAAAAGCAAGAAGGATCAATAATGGTAGCATTTTATAATAGAAATATAAGTTGCATCTGACTCAGATTCAGCCCAGATTCCTCAGGAGGTTTATCACACCCCCACCCCTATTTCTGCTTTCCAGCTGATTTGACAGAAGGACAGAAGGATTAAGAAATCAAATAGCTTATCTGAGAGGTTCCCCACCGGGCACTTTGTCCCAGGTGTTCCTGCTTGTAGCTTATATAATCAGGAGCCTCTGCGTGCTGAGGGTATTACTATAAAGGTGATTGTTTGAGTCAGTGGGTGATGGTGTCACGGCAATTATAACCAGGTGATGTGTGATCTTAAAGACCTAGTTAGTACCCCAGGAGACCTGGAGGCAGGGCTTCTTCCCCTACTTTCAGAGCCACAGGTACTAAAGTGAGGTGGCTCCACTTCCAAAGCAGAAACCAAACTGAATGATTCAGGGGGCGGGGGGGCAGTGTGTTCCTTAAGTGCTGTGGGGTAAAAAAAAAAATGCTCCTCTAAGTTAACCTTTTCTAATGCATCCCTTCTGCTATGTCTGCCTGTCTGTCTATCTAGTTACTGTCATCTCTCTGGGTATGCTCATACATTAGAGTGTCTTTGCTTACTTAAAATGAAGCTAAAGTGAAATGTATGAGAATTGAACGTGGTGCTGCTGCTGAACTAAAGAAAAGCAGCAGTTATTTTTAAGAGGGAAATATAAAAGGCAATGCATTAGCCTTATTTCTTTCTACTTAAATATCTTCTATCTTAAGGTTATTTATAGTTAGTCTACATCAACCTTGAGATGGCATTAAAGTCACAAAATACTTATGGTTTCTCTTCCAGTTGTGGTTCCTGATCCTAAAAGGTAGGGAATCTGTTTGAAACTTGATCTCGGTTGATTATTTGGACACTGAACCTTACAGACGAGATTAGAGACCCAATTTTATTTTGTCTCTTTTGCAACTACATAATTAATACATGCTATGGAAAAAAGATCTCAAAATATACTGAATAATATCAAGAACAAATGATATAAAAGTCCACTCTAACCTATTTTTCTCTCAAATGGGAATTGCTGCTCACATTTCAGTAAACAGATATCCAAACCTTTTGCTCTATCTTTACCAAAAGGAATACACACACACACACACACACACACACACACACACACACACACACACACACACACACACCCCTACCTGATCAAAAAGGTTATTTAGTTTGCAGAAAAGGGATGATATGAAAAATATGTATCCTTGAAAATTTCCCCTCTCAGTCCATGTAGGCATATGTAGCTTCCGTTTGAATTCCAAGTGAAATAAAATTTGAAGCTTGCTGGAGTTGCTCACTGAGTATGTGCTTCCAGAGGGTAGTGGACAAGAAGCAACTGAAATTAAACAGCCAGTTTCTGCCACAGCATGATTGTTTGGTTCTCTGGTGCCATGGAAAAGTGAGTGCAGCAAACCCCCACCACACCCGTCATTCTTGAACTTGCATAGTGATAGATCCGTGGACTTCCTCCTTCCCAGTTTTAAAAGGATACAAGAAACATTTTCCCCCAAAGACCCTGCCCCAATGGGTCATCCACCTGTCATCATCTGAGGTCTCTCAGCTTGCGCTGGGCTTTCCAGGGCCTGGGGCAGGTATGCAGAAGTATGGAGAAAAGGAGTATTGAAGAAAAAGGTGAGCAGAGAGGAAATGGTTCCAGACTACTTGTCCAGGGTTGGCAGGATGGGGCAAGTGATGCATAGGAGAGGTAAGCAGGATAGATCTCTTTGCCTCCTGAAGGATTTTGAACTATATTCAGAGAATCAAGAGGAACAACCAAGGGATTCATTTATTTTTTTAAACTATTGAAACATCATCGGCTTATACATTACATAGGTTTCAGGTGTACAGCATCTTAATTGGACATCTTTGTATACTATATTATGGTGTCCACCCACAGTTTCCCTCCACCCCCCATATAGTTGACCCCCTTTACCTGACTTACCCATCCCTTTGCCCCTTCCCCTCTGGGAACTACCTTTTTGGTCTCATAATCTAAGAGTTTGATTTGTTGGTTGGTTGATTTTGGTTCTGCATCTTTATGTACAAGTGAAGTCATATAGTATTTGTCTTTCTCCATCTGACTTGTTCCACTAAGCATAATACCCTCTAGGTCCATCCATGTTGTGGCAAATGGCAAGATTTCATCCTCTTTTTTAATAGCCAGGTAGTATTACATTGTGTATTTATGCCACACCTCCTTTACCCAGCAACCTTTGTACACTTTTGTTGAGAATGTAAACTGGTATAGTCACTATGGAAGCAAATATGGAGATTCCTCACGAAATTAAGAATAGAGGTACCACATGATCTAACTATTCCACATCTGGCTATTTATCCAAAGAATATGAAAACACTAATTTTAAATGAGATAATGCACCCCTATGTTCACTGCAGCATTATTTTCAATAATCAAGATTTGAAAACAAATAAGGAATTTTAAAAGGGATAGTGGCCCCACCTAAAAGGTTTATCAAATCAAGAACATAGGGAAAGGGGCAGAGAGGCCATTAGGATGCTGTTGTGCATGCTGGGTAGGAAATGTGCATGCTAGGATAGAAGATGTGCATGCTGGGATAGGAGATGTGCATGGCGGGAGAGGAGATGGGCATGCTGGGGTAGAAGAGGATAGTGGTTTGAGCTGGGGAAGTGGCTGTAAGGCTGAAAAAATGTGCAAGTCTTGAGGAGCATTTCTTGCATCCAGCGAGTAAGTTTGCGCAATTGCTTAAGCACCAATTGAGTTTGGCAACTTTGAGAAACTGTATAAACCACAGTCGAAGCAGTTAACTTTGACAATGCAATGCTGAGTGTGTATGGTGCAGAGGTTAGAAAAATATCTGTGTCTGGGGGTATATGTATATGGGTGCATTTTTTATTTTTTTTTCCAAGAGATAATTGTACCCAAGGCTGGAGCTTGCTCACCCTATCTTTTGGACTCAGAGAACGGTGCCTGGTCTATTTTCTACATGACTGGGCTTTACTTTGGAACTGACGAGTCATATATCATTCTGATTGATTTTTTTCTTTTTTTCTTTCCTCTCAAATAAAGGGGGAGGGATGAACAGAGATTATGACGAAACAACACCAGGGCAACTCAACCCAAATATGCAATTATCAGGACCTTCCCTCTCTTGAGTCTAGCTCGGTTGTCCACTTCTTATTTTGTTATTCAGAACTGAGATAGAGAAGTAGGGGTTGATTGAGGTCAGGCAGGGAGTAACACAGAGAAGCAGAACAGGCTGGGAGTGTCCAGTAGGAGGGGAATGGTAAGAAGGAACAGAGCTGAGATAGGGTCTGACCAGCCAGTGCTCTGAGCTGGGGGTTCCATCTAAGCTCTTAATGGCCTCATTGAAGCTTTCACTACTCTCAAGTTTTTGGATTGGCTTTCTCCTGTGTCTTCCATTTTAGGTTCCTTTCTTCTTAGCGTTAGTCACTTCAAAGGCGAAGACTGCAGAATTTAAGCATCCTTGTTTATTAACACAGAAAGATGCAGCCTGGAGGGGGTGTGTGTGTGTCCATTTTTTATAGAAATCTTTGTAAGAATAAGTGAATTTCAGAAAGCAGAGGGAACTGTATCACAATGAAATACATGCTACTTCTTCAAAAGACAGTCCCTCTTTCCTGTAATACTTAAATTCTTTTTTCATACCCTACACAAATTTGACCTCATCTAATTCATCAACACAGAGTTTTAAGGGATTAGGCTCTTTTTACAAAATAATCCTTCCAATATATATGTGTTTTTTCACCCTTTAAGGAACATATGCCTGTTAAAATTACATGAGAATTCTGAGATTTTTATTTTTTTTTATTTTTTATTTTTTTTAAAGATTTATTTTTTATTTATACATACAAGCTGGGGTACAAGCCAGAGCTGTGGGGCGGCGAGAGGGTTCACCAGAGACAGAGCGGGTAGCAGAACAGGCAGATCAGAAATACACTGCTGAGGGGAGCAGCGGGCAAGGCAGGAGAGGTCTGCCGTGCCATGTGGGATTCTCCCTGGCCAGGCGTCGAACTCGCGTCGCCGCTGCCGACAGCTCCACAGCACAGCGCTTAACCGCTGCGCCACCGGGGAGGCCCCGAATTCTGAGATTTTTAAAAAATGATCATAGCCATTTGAAAATTGTAGAATGCACACCTTGGTGATCAGCTTCCACTTGGATCCCAGCCAAACTCACTGAATTCCCTCCGGCAATCAAACATAGTGGAGATAGGTACTGGGCCAGAGTAAAAGGCAAAAGAGAGGATTGTTGTTAAGACAGTTAAAAATGAGTGTTAAAAAAAACAAACAAACTTTGAACCCACACATTTTTACTTCCGAAAGATGGTGGTGGAGGTGTGCGAAATGGGAAGGAATACCAATACATCAAAAAGGACAGGTCATTTTGCTGAATGTAACCAAACTCCTGAGCATTTGGAGATTAGGAGAAGTCATAATTTCTGGCTGCCATGCTTTATGCTAATGTGGTTGTCCTCTGGTGTGTGATTTGCTGAGACAGCCACTTACTTGGCTTAATTTCCTCTGATATGGTAGTGGCTGAGGTCTGGGTATCTACTGTCAGCTTTTTCCAACTTAACTGTCTGCCACCACAGGCCCTTCTAAATTGTTATTCTTATTTAGCACTTGAATCTATAATTTATTTCTTTCCTTCTTGTTCTATGAAATATAGTTATAAACTTAGGTCTAAGGTAGCTATGTTTCTTTGTTCTTATAAATACAAATCTGTCATTAAGAATAAGCTAAACTTTTTGAATGGTAAATATTGGTAACCCCTGAAAGACAGATTGGTGAATTATAAAGGAACTTTGTTCATGTAGCATGATTGTGTCCATGCGTTCATTTATACAATCATGTGATATTTACCGAGCTCTACTTTCTATTAGCCAATGCTTTAGACATTGGAGACAAAGTAGGGAATTATATGCATTAGTAAGGAGAGATATTACTTAGACCATCTGGAAACACAAGACAGATTTGAGGGAAAATAACTTCTCTGTGCTTAGAATCTCTATAAATTTTTCTACCCAGTTATCTACTAGATCCATGAGAACTTCTTGAAAAATTTTATTACCATTATGTTTTTGCTCTGCCTTCTGAATTTCAAGTTGTCTTTGCATTTAGTGATGATAATTTAGTACTTTCTCCCTAATGTCTTAAGAACAAAATATTTTCTTATTTCTTACTGATGATTATTAGAATCACTTTGGAATATGGGGCTAAACCCTAGGAACCCAGGAGAGTATTGCAGAAAGAATGCATATGCATCTGGACAGACAAAAGAGTACTCTCTACTGTGGATTCTAGATTCTAGAAAATTTCCAAAATTTCTTCCCAATTTTTCTCTGTTGGTTGATTGACTATCTTTTTCTTAAATTCAGTCTCTCCCACACAATTGGGGGAGAGAGCCCAATGAGCTATGGTAGAAGACTATGTTGGAGGACTATGGTGGAAAACTGTGGTGGAGGATTATGGTGGAGGACTAAAGTGGAGGACTATGGTGGAGGACTATAGATGCTCCAGTTGGGCCTGCTCCAGTTACTATACCCGAGGTGGAGAGAAGCGGGAATGCTGTACTGTCAAAGCACCAACAAGTATGTAAAACAATTTTAAATATCTTTCTCTCTCCACCCCCTTGTTTTACCCCTTGCCTCTTCTTTTCTCACCCTCTCCTCCCTTACCCCTTCTCTTTCTCTCCTCCCCCATATCTCTTTCTGGAAAATCAATACTTGCATGTGCTGGCAGCAATGAACAATAAGTAACTGTCAACTAGCACAAAAGGAACAATTTTCCTTTTATTCTCTTACTTGTGTCCAGAACTTACTAGCACTGTGTCAACTCCTTGCCCTTGCCCGCCTCTCCCCTGTATGACTCAGTGCCTGGATTCATCCCCTCCTCCCGAGGAGGAGCCGTGCTCCCATTGTGCCACCCACATTCTGCCCCTTTACTCAGGCCTGACTTCCCTTTGTTGTTTGGGCCTGTCATTCAGGTGTTCTTTTGGTTCTCCTTACCTTGAATGTCTAACTCCTCTCCAGGTAAATCTTTGTCTTTTCTGTTGACCCCATTCTGCCAAGGACAAACCCAGTTCTGACAGTAAGTCCGTGTACTTCTGAGCAGTATCGCCTTTGAAATCATCTTGATAGATGGTGGTAAGAAGCTCAGCCTCTGGGAAGCCCTTAAGTGTTCAGTCAAGTTGGCTCCCTGGTCAAAATGATCTTTCCCACCTTTTGCTGTGGTGCTTAAAATTTCTTCAATAGACTCATTCCTTGGCTCTTTCAAGGTTTCTAGACTTTCCTTCTAAGCGTAAAATCCTCATTGTTAGCAGCTAAAATCCTCATCAGTTGGCACCTGAGATGGGTTAATCTGAGATCAGGGTCTTGCTGAGGTGGAGCCTAGCCCATGAGCAGAGAGCACCGGGACAGGAGAAAGCACCAGAGGCAGATTTTTTCTTGGATCAGTTTTGCCCCAGGCATCTCCTGTGACCCTAGGGGTTTGACTACTTCCACTCTCTAAAATACCTGGACTCCTTGTAGCTTGGTATTGTCATTTTCTGCCTGCTTCTCCGGGGTAAGTCAGCCAACCTGGTGCCTTGGTGTGCATCAGGAAGCATCCACAGGTGAAAATCTGGAAGTGAATTTATGTTGAGCTTTTGGAAGGCAGATTCAGCTCTGTAGGTTGAATTGATGCATCCAAAAGGAAGTGGACAACATTACTGAATGAGTAATTTGTGGCTGAACTGGATAAACCAATACTAATTTCCGCACTAGAATTAATGACTCTGGTACATCTGTCCTTCCTCTTATTTTCTAAATGGCATTCAATACCTGTGCTAGGATCAAATAATCCATTATCAATCATTTCAATATATGCCTTATCGCTGTGAAAGTTAGTGTGCATGTATGTTTTTTCATGTAAATGTAGTTTCCCCCTGCTCTTCGGTGCAGTAAGGATTATGTTGCTAAGACATGGGATTCTTCCAATTTGTGTCCTGTGTCAAAAACACTGTATAAAATCCTCACAGTTTGTTGCAAAGCCTGCCCTGCAGACCAAATTAAAGGAGACACGTACAAGTTCCTGAACAAGTGCTCAGCACAGTTTTGGGGGTTCTATAACTCTCCCATCGTTGCCTGTTCAAAAGTGATCTCTCTGCAAAGTGTTAATACCCCCTACTTTTGGAGAATTCCTCTGGGCCACTATTTAAATCCACACTGCAAAGCAAACTGGGATAATGAGCCCCGACTCAGTCACCTGTGAAGAGTAAGGGCCTTAATGCTCTCTTGATGTAGAATTTAAAATGCTCTATTGCTGAATTTTTAAAAAGATTTATTTTTATTTATTTATGCATGTAAGAGCTGGGGTGCTTGGGGTGAAAGGATTCACCAGGGACAGGGTAGGGAGCAGAACAGACAGATCTACTGAAATATACTGTGGAGGGGAGTAGTGGGTGAGACTGTGGGCCAGCTCCCTGGCCGGGGATCAAACTCATGCCACAGTGGCTGGGGTTAACTTGACTTAACCTGAGACGTAGTGCTGAGACTTAACCCATTGTGCCACCAGGAAGGCCCCTATAATTGCTGAATTAAAGCATCCAACCATCTTGCTCTGGATGCACCCTGTCTGAGCTGACCTAAGACTTACAAGAACAATCTCAAACTGATTTGCTTAATGAAAATGTATCCCCCTATTTTAAACTTGTATACCACTCTCTTAAAAAATGCATGCATTATTGCATATGCTTTTAAAAACTGTTTACTTTGCAGCTCCTTTTTGTTTGCAACCTCATTGCATCTTCTTCTCTAATTAGTAGATATATGCATCATCTCTTGGCAATAAGAGGAGTGTTGCTTTTTTTTCCCCTCATTGGGTGGTTTCTTAGGGAAGGAGTTCATGGCGTCACTCTGGCCCTGGGTGTGCTGCCTGCCTGCCCACATAGTCTCACCCTGCCACACTTTCCTTGTAGTGTTGCTGAGTCTGGCTAATTTAGATTCTTTCTCTAATTTAAGTTGCTTTCCTTTAACTTGAGTTGAGAATGGCTGATACTTACTTTTGTAGAGCTGTTGACTTTAAAAGCTCAGAGAAGTGCTCCTGTTGAGATTCTGGCTGCTGGGGTGGTGTCTGGAAAAGAAGCGTAGCAAGTACTTGCAGCAGCAAGTGACTGGGTTTGCTGACCACTGGTCAGAAAGGTGAATGTTCAGGCTGTAAGAGTCTTCACAATTTGACATACAAAGACTAGAAAAGCATAAAGACTTTTCTCGTATATTTCACCTTTTATTTTTTATCATGGAGGAAAACTTTTTCCAGAAGATTTCCACTCTCGCTAATCTCCACTGGAGTTCCCCTCCTATTTTATTTATCAGAACTGGACACGTGGTCACCTCTCAATCAACCATTGGCAAAGATTGGGAATAGGATTTCCAAGGTTAGAATAGTCCAGTGATGATGCCTCTCCTGGGGCTGAGCCTATCCTCCTGACCACAGCGTTTGTTACCGATTCCTGAACAAAATAAAAATTCAGCTAGTTTACAGGCAGAGGAAAATAGATGTGGAATTGTTAACAACACAATAGCATTTGCCACAGGGAGAATTGTGAATGGATTTCTGTGTCTTTGTTTTGTTATTTACAAGAATCTAAACAGAATGTTCGATTTATTCTAAGATCTTTTCAACTGGCTATATTATTTCTTTGCTAGTTTCCAGGCTGTTCCCCAGTTCCCTCATTGCGTGCAGAGGCATGGCCTGAGATAATGTAGGGGAGTTCTGGGCAAAACATAGTTAGGTTGACTATGTAATGTATAATTTAAATCAGGACACTTTTGAGAGTCCAAAGGAATACTATGAATAATTCTAGCAAGTCAATAATACAAACCATCCTAGGTAAACTAAAATATATGCTGAATCAGGCTTATAACAAGAAGTTTACTTTTTTAAAATGTCATAGAAAAGCTAAAGTTAATATTCTAAGTTTTCTTAGTGAAAATGCCATGTTTATTTAAAATCATAAAAAACCCTAAATTTATATGAACACTTCTGTATTTAATTTTGTCAAAATACTAAATCTTATGAGACTTGAACAAGTAAGATTATTTTAAAAGGTATAATGGATCTTTTTTTAACCCCTTAGACCTTGCAGATCTTCTGAGATGAGTTTGGAATAAAAACATTAGCATATATGAAATCAAAATATTGCATATTGGTTTCTGTTTACTGGAAAACTATAAATGTTTATCTTTTATTTTATCCTGTGTCTGTGCCAAGTCTTCTTATAATTTCTCCTAACCTGCCAAGGCTTAGCTATCACAGATATTTTTATACTAAGGATCTTTTTGGTCTTGGCTGATGATGAAAACTAAAACACAGCTTTGCATGAGGGTATAGCCAAAACAGAAAAAATAATCTGCTACAGAAGGTGTTCAAGCATGAAGGCAATATGTGAGTGGTCGTACTAGGGGTTTTGCTCTCAGGAGAACATTCCAGAATTGTCTCTTTACCATATGTAGTTTAGTTTGGCACTTTGGGCCTATATGCTCACAGAATATTCTGTCAGTCACAGTAAAGGAGAGACTTTTCATGAAAGCAGACCACTGGCGGTAAGTGAATGCGACCGTCAGTCTGTGTGAATCGGGAACAACAGAGGTGTAAGGAGAAACCTGAACACACTGACCTCAAAATTCATTGTTCATATGGAGGCAGCAAGAAGACTCGCTGGAAAGCCCCATCATCCCTCTTTTCCTCTCAATTTCAGCTCAAAACAAAAGGATCAACTTTTATGAATTTATCAAGAAACTTGCACTTCTCAGTGTTTCTAATCCTCAGTCTCTCTTGCCGGCTACTTAAGAGCAGGGCTCCATTTCTCGCTTTTGCCCCTTGACCCAAGGTGCCTTTGATTAAATTATCTAAGAAATCATCATTGATACTAAGGTGTTTCTTTGATTTCTAGTTTACATATCTAGACCTTGGATTTTAGAAGCGAATAGTTAATACA
The DNA here is from genome assembly GCA_004024925.1 of Scalopus aquaticus. Taxonomy (NCBI): domain Eukaryota; kingdom Metazoa; phylum Chordata; class Mammalia; order Eulipotyphla; family Talpidae; genus Scalopus; species Scalopus aquaticus. The sequence continues at coordinate 3,334 of PVIJ01002543.1, read as the reverse complement.
GATCAGCTTTCTATCAAGGATTTAACAGAAACCTTTTATTTCTGAGCAAACTTCGGTTGCCTTCCTGGTCTGCAAAGCTGCTAATCTGTGGGTTACATTCACTCTAGACTGCCAGCAAGACTAGGTCACCCCCTGGGCCTGGATGACAGTGTTGTCATTTAGATGGCAAACAAGGCATGAAATACTCTGTCACAGAATTCAGCACCCCAAAATGTGGGCCAGAAACCCTCACCTTTGGGTGTAGTCACAGGTCGCTTTGTTAAATCATGTCACGTTCTGGCGTCTGGGCTCATAACCTACAGGTTATTTGTCGTTCTCAGGGAACATTCTGTTTGGTCTAAAACTGCAGAGAAATAAATGAATCTGGTGTAAATATTGAAACAGCGACTCTACTGCTAACACATACCCGGAAGCCCACAACTAATGATCTCCCTGATCTTTACATTCGTGTCCTAAGGGGCAGATAAGAAAGTGAGTACAGAAGAAACTTAATACTCAGGTAGAAGAGAGCAGATGCAGTCTCTAAAAGCCACGTGTGGGAAGAATTAACTGCTTCCTCGCTCAGCTTGGCTCCTGGCATCAGCCAGTAACCCAGTGGGTGCCATGGGCCAAATGGGGTGGGGGACGGGGTAGCGGTGTTCAATGGCCTTGCTCCCCAGTGAGTGCTCCACCACTTTGCTTGTTAAAGAGTCTCAAGTTTAAGTACCGCACCTGTGTGTATATACAAACATGTACACATATGCTAAGAATTGAGACTTCTCTTGATTTCTCTAATCCGATCTTAATTCATCTCCAACTTCCCACCTTTCGGACTAGCAGGAAATTCAAAATTTGCTTTTCTTATGAGGGGTTTGTCCATGAGCCCTGAGCCAGTCATGACAAAGTGTGAGGAGGAGAAGAGTTCTTAGTTCACAGTGGACTCATTTTTACTGTGGTCTTCTAGCTGTGCCCTCTGCCTCCAGCACTGGCATTCCTGGTGCGTCCACCAGCTTGCAGGAGACATTTCTATGCTGTGTCTCCTGGGAGAAGAGCACTGGTCTGTGCCAGGGGTTGAGCTGAGTCTCCCAAATGCTCCATTGAAGTTCTTATACCCGTGAATGTGACCTTCTATAGGAATAAGCCTTTTGATTGCGTGATGAAGATAGAGGCTAAAATGAGGTCAGACTGAAATAGAATGGATCCATAATCCAGTATGGTGGTGTCCTTATAAGAATGAAGCGACACAGAGAGACACCCAGAGCAGAACCTGCCATGAGCAGTCACAGGCACGCACAGGGCCACACCCATACAGCCAAGGCAGAGACTAGAGTAACATGTCTACAAACGAACAGAGCCTGGGTGTGCCAGCAACATCAGAAGCTGCTAAGAAAGTAGCTCAGGAAGACATAGCCAGATTCTGCCTTAGATCTATCAGAGGGAATATTTGGCCCCACTGATGGCTTAGTTCTGGGTTTCTGATCTCCAGAATGGCAAAAAAAAAAAAAATAAGTTTCTGCGGTTTTAAGCTACCTCATTTGTAATGGCAACCTTAGGAAAAAAAAAAATTAGTCGTCTCCTTTCTTTTCTCTAATGTGGATCCTCATGTATTTTTTACACAAAGTCCTTCCCCTGTCTCCCCCCTACATGGGATCATCAAGCCTAATCCCTTTCCACTGAGCATTTGGAAAAGCAGCTCTGGCTGCTCTCCCTGGGGTTGGAGAGGATAAAGGAAATGCTAGTACATTTATTCTTTTTCTTGATATCTCACTCTGCTACAGTTAGATTTTCAGGAGGCAAGTTTTAGAGGAAAACACAAGAAGCAAGAGGATGGTAACAATTCCCAAGGTCAACCCTTCTGGCCTTCAGACCATTCATTCTGGCGTGTTCTTCACACGGTGTCTCCTAGGACTTAAACTTGTCAACTATTTTCAGCAGCTGTTCTCCGAGTACTTCCTATGTGAAAGGAAGTGGGGAAAGATAGTGTCAGTCTGCACTGACCCAATAATCCAGGACATAAGGAGTTATGCAGACATAAAGGGTTATAGGAGCACAGTAATGAGTACGAGTAATTTTTGTAAGAAATGGATGGTTGTCATAAAGATCTTCATTTAAAGGTCTTTTTAGAAGTTCATCTTCAAGGAGTAGGATTTTGTCAGGCATATTAGGAAAGGGCATTCTAGGACATGGGAATATTATGGGAATTACATGATAAGTTTTAAAAGGGGGGGCGATCACATGCATGATCAGGTTAGAGAGTAGTGGGAAAATAGCACATGAGGGAAGGGGAGATTAAGGCCACATTGTAAAAAGCTGGGGAGTGCTTACTATGAATCAGGTCCTGTGCTAGTTGATTTTAGGAAACTATCTCATCAAATCTGAGAGATAAGGGGCCTCATTACATAGTGGATGAGCCTGAAAATCTAAAGACATAGGAAATTCAGATGCTAGATTGTTGAAGCCAGAGTTCAAGCCAGGCCTAAGTACCAGGCCATTGTTCTTTTCACTATACAGTCTTCGAGACAGAAAAGTGCTTGGGGGCATTTGAGAAAGAGAGTGGCTCTGGCTTAGGTGGAGAATTCATTGGAACGTCAGAGACTGAATGCATAGTGGTTATGGCAATATAGGAGGGAGTTGATGTGAGACTACAAAGGAAGGAGGAATTCTAGTAAAGACAAGGGGACATACTTTCATTTATTAAACACCATTTATCAATTGGTGTTTAAGAGAAATGAAATAGAAGAGTATTGACTGCACATTTCCTAGTTTGAATAATGGCCCAAGGGTGGTGCCATTCCCCAAGGTGGATTAGAGAGAGGAACATCATATTCTGGAAAGAAGATAATGAGTTTGTTTTTAGCTGCTTTGAGTTTTAAGTGCCTGGTGGAAGATGTCCAGCAGACAATGTAAATTTTGGTCTGGAGTTCAGGAGGGATGTCGGGGCCAGGATCCATTTGTGATTCATCAACATGGTTATACAGCCAGAGTAAACTTTATTGAAACACAAATCTCTTTTCTGTCATCCCAGTGCCTAAGCTCCTTGAACAATTACATGGAACTCTTAGGGGAAAAGATCAACATTCTTAACATGACTGACAAGACTCTGATCTGGCCCTGCCTGTGTCTCCAGCCTCATCCTGAGTCACATTCTCCCCCAGGCTCAGACTCTGTACTTCACTTCTCAGAGACATATGTGAGGTTCCTTTCCAAATTAGTCACCTCAGCTTAGATTGCACCCTTCCAGCATACACCTATAAACAGTAAACCCACATGCACACACATGTACATATTAGCACATCTATGCAGATATATGCACATGGATGCCCACATGTGTACCTCCACATATACTCATGTACAT